>JASTWR010000575.1:0-107517 GCA_030770355.1 Harpagoxenus sublaevis | reverse complement strand
TATCTTATTTGAATTTTTTCGTGGTAGACCTCGAAATTCCTTAGTATTCCTAATCTCTTTTATATAAAATTTAATGAAAGTCGCCGAACGTGTTTCTAAAAATTTTGCATTAAACAAAAACGCAAGCTATATAAGTTCCACAGCATTGTTAACCGTAATACAGTGTAGCAAATAATGTTCGCACGTTAATTTTAAAGTTTGTACATCATATTAAATTTACTCCGAGGCACGTTAGTTTTATAACTTGTGACTGTGTGCATTCGATTTTTTCCATGGTTTTCTTACGCGCAAAACACCCTGTATATGACCAATGCATTCTCGTCTACGATCGCTAGTCGGCATGCTGCATTCCACCGAATTGCAAGTTATATACTTCTATATGTATCATATATATTCTTCGAATCACATTAATTATGGCATATTTACACATATTATACACACACACACACACACACACAACACACACACATCTTGTTTTTTTGAGCAACAGAGAGCGTAATTAATTACTTTGCAATAGAGTATGCAGAGCATCCCGGAAACTGACATACAGTGTATAGCACGTTGACAATCATATCCATTTTATCGTTAGTAACTTTGCGTAATTGAAAATCAAGTAAAATTTTGATCGGAAAAGTTATACTAAGATTAATTGAAAAAAGTACTCTTGTTTACTTATATTAATTGATATTTTCACATATATAATTCTGATTAAATTAATAACTCCAAATATTAAATAACCTTCTAATTTAAATAGAACTCAATAGAATTTAAAAAATTAATTAAAGAGTCATCAAAGAGTTAATTTATATTCCTATATTATTCGTGACACGCGTATACACTGTATATGTATGCAATCTATCGTTTGTGCAATACCGTGTAAAACTTGAATTTTGCAATAGATAAAAAAGAAATTTGTCCGTTTTTGTTTTCTTTAATATTATTACCATTTTTTTTAAAAGAAATAAATTTTAAATATAAAAAATCTGCAAAAATTTATAATCGCGCATTTTCGTGATAAATACCTGCGTTGAAACTTTTGTGCAAGAAAAACAATGTAAATTTTTAATATTTAATTAAGTAGATATTAATGTAAAAAAATAGAACTCGTTTACATGAATTAAATAATGTATTAATTTAGAAATTCAATATTATGCCATTTCATAATTTATACAAATATTTGGCCCAGTTATAACGATGTAATTAATATGGTGAAAGTAATAATAACGAACTTCGCTTCCGCTCCTTTCAAGTACATATTCATTAGAACAGTAGCACTGATCGATCAAACTTTGCCTCGCGGAGGGAGATATTAATCCGTCGAAATTGGCAATGACATATCTTGACAATAAATTATGTGTGCGATTGGAAGCATTTATGGGACTAACATCAACTGGAGTCATCGCATTTTGAGTTCAATAATCCAAAAGAGGGACATTAGCGGCACAATATTTTTCCTAATAAATTTCTCGGTGTTTCCACAGACTACACATTGACTAAGTTTCACCAGTGTATAATATTGTCCAACCTCTCCCAATGCTCGGCCAGATGGCTCGAAATTTAATCTCAACGTATATGGATCTGTATCCACAAGTTTTCCTAAATTCTTCGTAATATACCACTCTGCTTTCTTGCGATCGCATGTACACATTATATCTCCATCAGGCGCTTGTAAATAACAATTATGACGGTTTAATTCTTGTAGGTATCGCATTTTTACGATCGTTAATAGTGTATTTATTACTACTACTGATTTACTCTCGGTATTTAGAACATTATTGCTAGTAATACTATCCACACTTGGTGATCGCTGAACCTTGGACCTTAAACAGACATACATTTATGTGCATATTTTTCTATTACATGTGTAAAATTTTAAACTATAATTTATATAATTTCTAAAGTTTTATACCTCGTATCGACTATTCTAGCAGGTACATCATAAATCCATACATTTATATCACTACTAAATATATTATATAAGTACATTCCTAATCTCTGCCATTATAATGAATACCTTATCTGCAAATAAAATTCAGGCATTAAGAAGCACAACTTAAAATTACGTTAAAAAGGAAAATTTAAACTTCTTACTTTATGATAAATTATATAACAGATGCAAGCGCATCACAAGCTGCATACGCAACTTGTTCGTCGGTTAAGGTTCTAGCATCCCAGTCACCACACCTGATTTTTATCATTTTGTCCATCTCAATGAAGATATTCTTCTAAACTCATGGCAGCTAAACTTTTCCGGCTCGGTAGATTAAGACTTTCAGCTAAGGTTCTTAGATCAAGAGTTCCATTAACTCTACATCCATAATCTTTTACAATCTTCTGCCCATCTTCGAACGAGGCGATTCCCACTTTAAGAATGTGCATACTAGCTAATAATTCCTGAAGGCATAAATGTAATGTTATTAAAATTCAATGTTATGCATAGTTGCGGATAATCTGATCATGAACTATTCGAAACGTTACCTTAAGTTTAGGTGGAATGTATCCAATCTTTCCGATGCGAAACAAAGCAACTACTCCATTGATAGTAGCCAGTTGTAACAGATAGATGGGTCTCTCTTTGACCCATTCGCAATCAAAACCCAGAACACCATCAGACAGATCGCTATCAAAGAAACGTATACAATAAATTAGTAACTTTATTGAATAAGAAATTAATAAATAATGTTTCCACTTCTTCCGGGAAGCATATTTTGTAAAGCAGACTTGAGAAACGATCAACATGAAAGCAGAGCGAGTACTGTATTTATAAGCCTAAAGGATTGTTCGAATCAATCCTCCCTGCGGTGTCAATGGGTGCGTTCCACTTAACGCTCGCAACGCTCATAGAATCATTTCATCCTTATTGTTTATCAAATGTTAAACAAGGACCAATGATGCTCACGAGCGTTGTGAGCGTTAAGTGGAACGCACCTAATGTGACATCACACGTTAACCTCACTGACCTTGTTTACACCCAGCTGTCAAATCCCGATTCACTCCGTAGAGAAGTGAAATTTCTTAGGTGTAAACGGGTTAATTTCGATTTACTTCAATCGTCTTTCTTCAGCGGAGTAGCGCAAACTCAGTGTAAACGTCAGTTCACTTTGGAGTGAATCGGGATTGGACGGCTGGGTGTAAACTAGGTCACTCACTTTGACGCGTGTGATGATGATGACTCGATCGATCTCTCTCGCGATTTATTTAGAGGATATAAATTACCTCACTTTAACTCGTAAGAGACGAGATTAAGCGAGCGAGCAAGCGAGCGAGAGAGAGCGAGCAAGCGAGCGAGAGAGAGCGAGCAAGCGAGCGAGAGAGAGCGTGAGTTTATTATCACGCACGATATAGTTTACTTACGATAGTTTATCACACATTGCACGTTATCACTGTACGAGCCCCGACTGAACGCACACGTAAACATCGTAAGCCATATAACCTCGACGCGAACGGAATATTTCTTGATGACGCAGACGTCTAAAGCGGCCCATTATTTTTGTACGACTGACTCGCGAGTCCGGCTCGGCGAGCTTGATTCGCGAACCGGACTTGAACGTTTTTCACTACACACACACTCCCGAATCGCGCAAAGCCCGAGTCGATCCAGCCGCGTAGGTTATCTCGCTCCGCGCTGTCATACACCGCCAGCGGCCAGGCCGCGGGGCGCCCGCAATGCGACTGCACTCAGTACACCAAGTGCACCGGCAGTGTAACTGCACTTAGTACACCAAGTGCACCGCTGGCGACACTTTGTTGCTCTAAAATGGAAAATAGCGCCATTAACGTCAAGATTGTGAAAGTGACGCGCTACCTGTGGCGCCACGGCGCGCCGTGGCGAGAGTGTGAAAGTGACGATCTGGAGGACGACGATGACGTATCTGAATTGAAAATTTCACACTTTATCCTATGCATCGTAATATCTCCGCTCGTAGGGCACGTAGCGGAAAAATAAAAACATTTTTCTTATATAAATTTGGTCCAAGCTTTACGATAAGCCTAGTTAGAACTTGATCCGTTCACTGGTTATCCAGATCTAAAAATCTCGGGTACTCGCAACTCGTCGCGCCGCGTATATAGAGCCACGGCTGTCTCGCTCCGCGCGTACTTGGCGCGAGACACTACCGTGTCTCTTGATAAATTTATAAATCATTAAAAAAATTAAGACACAAAATATGAATATATTAGGCAAAGTCACATTTGCCGAGAGCACATTATGCAGTGTTTGCTATAAATAAATTTTGTAGAAAGAAAAACAGATTTGATACAGAATTTGGCATGTACGATGCTATTGGCAGAATGTCATAGTAAATAATATATGTATAGTAAAGTTTGTTAACAAAATAAGGCAATCAATAATTTATAATACAAACTACACTGCACATTTAATTAAGGATGTCATTGTCAGATATAATTTTTGTTATAATACAAAAAATATTTAGATTTAATTTTATCAGATATATTTGATAGTCATTATTAGAGAAAAAGAGAGAGAGAGAGAGAGAGAGAGAGAGAGAGAAAACGCGAGCGGGGAACGCGAGCGTGACCGCGAGAAAGAGCAATACGTACGATAGATATAACCCTGCGACCCTAGCACAGGGTGTATCCCAGGAACCAGCCATCCGCAAGGCGCGAACTCTGTCACTCCAGCACTGCACTTCGTTCGGAGTGTTCGGGCGCGACGACGCGGACGGAATATTTCTCAACGACGCGGACGTCTAAAGTGGCCCATAACATGTACGAGTTTGATTCGCGAGCCGGACTCAAACGTTTTTCACCACACACACACTCCCAAATAGTCCCGAAATTTGGCTCGTCAGACGCCGAGCCCGTCTCGTAACATCTCACCCACGAACGAGTGGAAACCGAGCCGAGCCGGACTCGCGACGTGTATGGGCCACTTTACGGTTATTTTTACTCCTGTCGTCTCACATGTAATCGATCGATCGAACTAACGCATCTCTACGCGTAGAGACTAGAGCGCCGCATAACGGCAAGGGTATGAACTGGACAAAATCAGACACTACAGCGCTGCGCCGCACGCCGTGGCGAGACTGCGAAAGTTACGGTCTGGGACGATGACGATGACGTTTCTTAATTGAAAATTTCACACTTTATCTTATGCATCGTAATATCTCCGCTCGTAGGGCACGTAGCAAAAAAATAAAAGCACTTTTATTATATAAATTTGGTCCAAGCTTTACGATAAGCCTAGTTAGAATTTGATCCGTTCACTGGTTATCGAGATCTAAAAATCTCTGGTACTCGCAACTCGTCGCGTCGCGTATATAGAGCCACGGCTGTCTCGCTCCGCGCGTACTTGGCGCGAGACACTACCGTGTCTCTTGATATAATATTTACGTACATATAATATTTACATATATATATGCAAGAAATATAAAATATAAATACTTGTATTTTGGACACAAATACAATGCTTTGGTCTAAAATACAATATTGTTAAGTAATATATATATATATATATATATATACAGGGTGTCCCAAAAAGCTCGGACACCGTTTCACTGACAAATTCTGTGGGACATTCTAAGAAGAAAATTCTTATGCGAAAATGTTGAGGCTGTAATAGTTTTTGAATTATAAGAATTTAGAGTTAGCGAATCAGACCGCCTAAAGTTGGCGCGCTCAGGTGTGGTACATCGCATAGCAAGTGAAGGTGGGCTAGCTTGTGACACACTTCATTTGACAAACTTGACAGTTCGCTGTGCATACGTATTTATTGATATTCCATAATGCTTGCATTAATCTTTATATACAGCAAATTGAACAATCACAGATAAATAAGACAAAGCTTCAAAGTAATTTTCTTGTCGTTTGAATTATGTCAATATCTAAAAACTGAGTCAATGCACAAGAGCACCTTTACTTGCTATGCGATGTACCACACCTGAGCGCGCCAACTTTAGGCGGTCTGATTCGCTAACTCTAAATGCTTATAATTCAAAAACTATTATAGCCTCAACATTTTTGCATAAGAATTTTCTTCTTAGAATGTCCCACAGAATTTGTCAGTGAAACGGTGTCCGAGCTTTTTGGGACACCCTGTATATATATATATATATATATATATATATATATATATATTATTACTAATATATATATATTATATATAATTAATATATATATATATATATATATATATATATATATATATATATATATATTAATTATGCATATATATATATATATATATATATATATATATATATGCTAAAATTATGCATATATATATATATATATATATATATATATATGCATATTTTACAATATATATTTTAGATATGGAGTACTTGGTTGGCAGGTGTGACGGAGTGTGCATGCGTGTGCGGTGTGTCGAGAATTTTAAGAGCTGCTTGTTGGGAAAGAGGAGTGTAAAATTGACAGCGGTGTGTTTCTCGGGTAGCGGAGAGTGTGTGTGTCGCGTGATAGGGTTAGCGTAGAGTAGAGTGGAGGCGCCACGCGTGGAGGGACGGAGTTCGAGGAGAGAAAGGGAGCAGGTTAGTTTTAAGAGCGAGAGAGAGAGAGAGAGAGAGAGAGAGAGAGAGAGACAATAAGTAGAGCGAGATGGAGGTGACCGAGCCGAATTCACTCGATAATAGAAGCGACTCGTTAGATGGAGATGCCGCGAGGCGGAATGCGGAGCGCCAAGCGGCGAGTAGCGGAGATGCGAGTGCGGCGACGAATGGGAAGCGGAGCGAGGCGGCGGGCCAATCACTCGAAATAGTTGATAGAGATAGCGTAGTAGGAGGTAGCGAGGAGGATGGGGAGGGGAATAATCTGGAAACACCGGTTACCAAATTCTTGTCCACAGCGGGGGTAGGTAAGAGAGGGAAGAGAACAAACAGGGAAAGGTTGGAGATGGAGAAGGGTATCTCCAAGGGGAGTATAGAGAAGTGGTTAGGCCAGGGGAAAGAGGGGGCAGATATGAAGCGAGGAGTTAGAAAGAAGAGAAAGACAATATCGGAGGAGAATGGTAGTGACCAAGAGGAGGCTGATTCCGACTTGGGGTCGGTCTTCGAATATGAAGGGGCATGTGGTAGACAGATTGAATAAGCAAGAAAGTGTTATTGCAGAGCTGCAGAAAATGCTAGAAGGAGTAAAAGAGGAGGTGGCGAAGCTAAAAAGAGAGAGGGTGAAGGAGGTTAAGATACTAGAGAAGAAGATAAAGATGGAAAGAGAGGAGATGAGGGAAAAGATGGGAAAGAAGGAAACAAAGTGGGAAGAAGAGAAGAAGCTGCTGTGGGAGAAGATTTTCAAAATGGAGAATGTAGAGACTAGAGGAGAGGAAATAGAGATGGTGGAGAGGGGTAAAGAGGAAGAAAAACCTCATACCTGGAGTGAGGTAGTGAGGAGAGGAAAGAAGACGAAGACAGGAGTGAAGGAGACAGCTCTGGAAGCCAAAGTGCAGAAGTTATTGGATTGGAAACAGGAGAATCAGGAGCAGAAAAGGAAGAAAAGTTTGAGGATCAGTGGCCTGAAGTGGGACGATAGAAACCCGCTGCAAAAAGCAAAAAAGTTTCTTCAGGAGAAGTTTAGTCTAAGCCACTTGGTGGAGGACGCTTGGGGTGAATGGGAGTCAAGAAGCGGGGGGAGACTGGTGGTTCAAGCAAAGGACGGCAGCAAAAATGGAGATATTAAGAAGGAGAAAGTAGTTAAGGGGGGAGCCGATTTTTATGGATGAGGCTCTCCAAGGAGGAGGAGGAAATTCAGTGGAGATTGAGAGGCATTGCGAGGGTAGTTACAGGTTGGGGGGAGCGCACCAATAACCAATGTCAGATTCAGGAGAGTCTTTTTGGTGGATAGATGGCACGGGGGTTAAGGTAGTAGGAGAAGGGGAGAAACATCATGGCGGCAGGGCCAGGCAGAATCGTGAGTAATGCGCGTGCGTATCGTGAGCCGAAGCAAGCCAAACGTCGATCGGGCATGGTCGGCGTCGGAGACTCGGAGACACGAAAAGTGAAAGTGAAAAGTCATTGTGCCTGCCATCAGTCATATTGAATTGAGTGTCGGTGGCACGGTCTTCAAGACCGTGGTCGGTGGTTCCTGGTGGATCGCGATCGCGGGGTATCAGGGGCTCTTCTTCTTCTTATCTCGGACCCTAAGTCTCCCTACGGAGATCAATAGCCCGGTGTAATTAATTATGTTCCCGGTCCAAATGGCCCGACGTTTCCACCAAACTTTCAAGGTTACCAGGGATATAATCCTCCGGTGCAAGTGAGAAGAATAAATCTTTTTAAATATATAAAAAAAAGAAAATCTCAAAAAGATAGGTGGAATATAATACAAATACTCCGTATTTAATTTTGTATGCTTTAATGTTGTAGCCTAACCCGTGCCGGGACAATTTGACAGTGCTCAAGTCGAGCAGCCGAGCACGCCGAGTCAGAAATCCCAGAAGCATCAAGATCTGGATGCGGTCAGAGCAGTGAACGATACGGACGGGAAGGTAGAGATCATTGCCAATGCCGACACTCATATAGATATTGACGCGTCACGTTTTGAAAACGTCTAGTTTCCTCGCATACCCATAATCGTATATTTATTCTGTAATGCAATTGTGCATGCAATCTTTTGCTATAGAATCAGGGATGCAGAATAATTATTAATCAATTCGTGTTCGGAGAAGTGCGTTAGTAAATGCGCTATATTTTATAACAGATCTAGAGATACTAAAATAATTTTCTCGAGTGCAGTTGTTGCAGTAAACTAGCTATCTGATGTGTACATCGCGACATGTAGCCATTAATCCGCCACTATAGCCATTTATTGATTGAAAATTGAAAAACCAAGCAATTTAAATAATTGTGATTTAGTTGCATTTTCTGCTTATTTGCATTTTTAGTTTCTTTTTGATATATTTGGTTTTCAAACTCTTTAATTGTACGGTTTCTTCTTTTTCCCACTTATTATAGAATCGTATATTCTGTTATGTGTTCTATTATTATAGACTTTATTTAAAATCAAAATGTATTTTATGTTACACACTTTGACATAAAAGTGTATTTTATGTTAAACTTTAAAATTGAAATGTAATTATATGTTACACACTTTGAAATAGAAATGTATTTCATGTTATAAATTTTGAAATAAAAATGTATTTCATTTTATATGCAATTAATTTGTTCTTTATTGCGCATTCCCTCATTTAATGACGAAAATAACATTATTTATTAACATATATTGTTCTATATTATTTACAGTTCATATAGGCCGTGTTCCAATATACACTGCCAGTATTGAAAATCTATAGTTTACGTATAACGTAAATTATAGATTTTCAGTACTGGCAGTGTATTCGGAACACAGCGGACAGCCACAGATATAGAATGTAGTTCCAGGGCCAGGCCGTTTGGAGCGCGTCGATCGCGCGGCGGCGTTTCGTGTTTCCACTGTTACACAAAGAGCTTGCGCTTCTATTAGTATATGTTCTGTGATAGATGGTTCAGTTGGAGGCAGATCGATAGAAGAGAACATGTATCGCTGTTGGAGCAAACGGAGAAGAAATTTCGGAGTATGGAGGGAAGAGCAGAAGAAGGAGGCGCCCAAAAAGTTGCTGCAAAGTCTGCAGGAACCGCGAAGCCCGAATCCCGACAAAGTTACGGACAAAATTAAAATAGAGTTCTGGAATGTAGCTGGACTTAAGGAAAAAGGTGTGGACTTTTGGGAGTTTGTAAGACAGCAGGACTTCGTTGGTATGGTGGAAACATGGATAAGGGAGAATAAGGGGGGAGACCGGATAAGGAATCTACCTTCTGAGTTTGACTGGCACGTGCAATATGCGGTAAGAGAGCAGAGTAGAGGTAGGGGAGTGGGGGAATAATTGTAGGAAACAGAAAAAGCGTATTGATGGAGGAGGAGGTCGGCAACAGTAGGAGAGGCTTGGTGGAAGGGACGAGGAGGTGGTCACAAGTGGATAATTAGTACGGTTTACGCTAAGGATAGCCCTGGGGAATTTAAGGAAGACATAGCTAGCCCGGAGCAGCGACTGCCGGAAGAGCTGATGATAATCGGAGAAGACTTTGACGCCTGGACTGGAGGGGAAGGGGGGGTGTACAGGAATAGTGTAGTTAAAGGAAGGTCTAAAGACAAAAAGGTCAGTAAGGAGAGAGTGTGTTTGTTAGAATGGGTAAAGAAAGGGGGTGGTGTCCGGGTAACGGTACAAAGCAGGGAGATGAGAAAGGAGTGTTCACGTACGTTGGGGCGAGAGGGGCATCGGTTATAGATTACTTGTTAACACAGAGGGGTGGGACTTGTTAGAAAAGTTTGAGGTTGAGAGCAGGATAGAATCAGACCATATGCCTCTGGTAAATGTATGGACGTCGAAAGAAGGCTTGAAGGAGGAAGGGAGAAAGAAAGAAAGAAGACAGGTTGAGAGGTTAATTTAGTGCTGGGACGAGGAGAGCGCAAGAATTTTTGCTGAAAGAAGGGAGAAGATTAGTTTGTCCAAAGGGAGTTTGCTGGAGAAATGGAAGGAGCTAAAAGGCAAGGTGGGGAAAACGGTAATAGAGAAGAAGTTCAGATGGAAAAAAAGGAAACTAGGTTACAAGAAATGGTGGGATAGAGAGTGCACCAGAAAAAAAAGAAAGGCAGAAAGAAAGCTGAAGAAGTGTAGGAGAGGGAGCGGAAGCAAGGACGCGGTGCTGCAGGTAAAAAGGGAGTTTATGGAGCTCTGTGAGAAGAAGAGAAAAGAGTGGAGTAAAAGGGAAATGGAGGAGGTGAATGAATTAGGACGGAGACAGAAGTTTGGAAATATATCAACAAGCAGAAGAAGGTCAGGGACAAGGTTTGTGAGGACATCCCTATGGAGAGTTGGAGACAGCATTTTATGAGTGTGTTAGAGGGGACAGAAGAAAGGAGTTTAGGGGAGAAAAGGAGAGGGGGTGATGATGAGGAGGACCTCACGAACGAAGAGATCGAAAAACAGATAAGGAGATTGAGGAGCATGAAGGCGGCAGGACCAGACGGCATAAGGAATGAGGCTTGGAAGTTCTGCAAGGGACCGGTGAGAGAAAGGCTGAGGAAGGTGATCAAGGGGGTTTGGAGATGTAAAGGTTGGCCGGATTCGTGGAAGGAGGGTGTAATTTCCTCGCTGTATAAAAAAGGGGATAAACAATCCCCCGCTAATTACAGGGGGATTACCCTATTGAGCACGGCCTATAAGATCTATGCGGCGGTGCTGGCGGAGAGATTAATGAAGGTGGTAGAGAAACAGATTCTTCCGGAAACTCAGGCAGGTTTCCGGAAGGGAAGAAGTGTGATGGATAAAATCTTCATCTTGAACCACCTGGTCGACAGGGAGCTGAATTGAGCAGGAAAAAAGGTGAATGCCTTCTTTATTAATTTAAAGGCGGCCTTTGACAGGGTGGACAAGAGTGTGTTGTGGAGGGTGATGGAGGAGAGAAGGGTTAGGAGAGGTCTAACGGAGAGAGTAAAGCAGATCTACCACAAGACTAGTAACAGGGTCAGGGTGGGGGATAGGGAGTCAAGCTCCTTTTGGACGACAGAAGGGGTGAGACAAGGTTGTCCTTTGAGCCTGCTGCTGTTGTCCGTCTTTATATCTGATCTGGAGGAGGAGATGGCCAAGGAGTTGGTAGGAAGTATGAGGATTGTACAGGGAAAGATTTGGACTCTAGCCTACGCAGATGTCGTTGTTCTGCTGGCCAGAGGTAAGGAGGCGCTGGAAGAGATGATCAAAAGGCTGGAGAAGTTTTTGAAGAAGAAGAGGCTAGAATTAAACGTGGGTAAATCAAAGATCCTGATGTTCAGAAGGGGAGGAGGTGTGGCACGGGAGAAAGACTGGTACTGGAAAGGTCAGAAAATTCAGGAGGTGAAAGAGTTTGAATATTTGGGTTTCATATTGCAGAGAAACGGTGGTCATACGAAACACATCAGGGAGAGTGTTAGAAGGGCGACGTTAGTGATGAAGAAGACATGGAGCTTGGGGGAAAAAAAGTTTGCCAACGACTGGGAGAGGAGGATGATGTTGTTCGATAGTTTAGTAGAAAGCGTGATGGTATATGAGGCAGAAGTGTGGGGCTGGCTAGAGCATAGTAGCGTGGAGGGGATGGAGGCACGGTATCTAAAATGGTCTCTGGGTCTGAAGAAAAACACACCAGGATATGTGGTCTTGAAGGAAAGCAAGACGGACAAGATGAGGATAAGGACGGCCAAGCTGGCGGTGAACTTTAAGGAAAAGGCAAGACAGACATGGACGGAGAAGATGGGTGGAGGAATGTATTAAAGAAAGGGAGGGAAGAGGAACTGTGACGAGAGGGATGTTGGAGAGAGAGAAATATTTAAGCAGGCGCGGAGTACAAGAGGCGGAGCTAGAGCAATGGAAAGAACAGAGGAGGGGCGTAACAGAGGAACTAAGTAGGAAGGATAAAGAGCGACAAATGGAAGAGCAAGAGATACTTATTGAGGGGGCCAGATATAACAAACGATACAGGAGGATCAAGGTGGCCAGGCTCCCAGAATACCTAAACAGAAAAGGGGAGAGAGGTAGTCATAAAAGGAGGGCGAGGGCTAGATGTGGGAATGAAGAGTTAGGAAATAGGTACTGGTTGCGAGAGGAGGAAAAGAGCTGTAATATATGTGGCAGGGAAAAGGGTGCTCTGGAACATATGATGGAACGGTGCGTATGGAAAAGTTCCAGTAGTGTGGAGATGGATGTCATAGTAGGTAAGAAGGAGACAGAAAGAGGCAATAGATGGCTTAGGGAGTGGAAGGAAAAAAGGAAAGAAGAGAGTAGGAACAGAAGGATAGCTCAGAATCGCGTAGGACAGGGGGTTAGGTTAAGTCGGAGGTGTTGGTGTGTGTGCTCTAGGAAATTGTATAAAAGTCCAACCAAGTCCCCGCGAAAGGGAGGGTGGGCTTAGTTTGTAAAGGGTCGCCTATGGACAGGTCGGGTAGAGGAAGTGATATTTTGTAATGGGTTGGGTACGTCCCTACAAAACGCCATTTCTGTAATTCTTCGGAAGTAGAAATAAATTATATTACTACTACTATTTTAGATATGAAATCATTGCAAACATTTATTTATATGAAGATTTTTCTTATTTTATATATCTCCATATATATAGGTACTTCACCCTAAAACAAAAAATATCTTATATACATATATTAGAATTTTTTAAAAATACATAAATATTTATTTTAGGTATAAATGCTTTTTTATATTTTTGTCAACAAAATAAAATATATAATACATATGGTAAAATACTTGAAAGAGAATTTAAAGCCTTATCTCTTTTTTTTTTAAACTGCTTCGTGCTATTCTGCACTGCGTGAAAACTTCTGCTGACGGAATATAACGCAACACTGTAACATAAAACACAAACAATGATTAGGAATTTCTTCGCCAGTAATTAATAACCAAGAATAGATAAATAATTGACAATGATTGGCACTACATTTATTAAAAATGTCGACACGACGTTTCGAGCCAAATTCGGCTCCTTCTCAAGTGTACAAATAATATCTTACATAGACATTCATAGTCACAACATGTGCCTGCAAGTCCGATCTAAGACTAAAAAATCAAAATTTGTCGCTATAATAAAACCGTATAAGAGATCGCAACCAAAAGAAAAGTATCAAAAACTTACATGCTATGTGCGTTATAAAATATAAAATGGATTGTGTTCGGAGACACATCTGTACGCCACGGCTGCGGACGACACAATAAGCAAAATCATACACAAACAAAAACAAAATAGAGGTTGATTACACTGCCCCTATTAGTCGGTCATATATTGCTGTCATCTTCTCCGTATCTTTCTGTAGGTTGATCGTCTGATTATGTTTTTTGATGAAAAACATCTCAGCAATCTCTCTCTTTTTGAAGTGTTTTTCTTTGTGTAGGATCATTGCCTCTTGCCACTTAAACTCATGGTTTAAATCAAGCCGATGTTTGCTTATTACCGAATGCTTACTAGCGTGCTTTTTAATGTCCGTTTTATGTTCTTTAATGCGAGTTTCGAGATGCCTTTTTGTTTGCCCTATATACGCAGCATTACAATCCGAACAATCAATCCTATAAACTAACTCAATTTGTTTAAATATCATCCAATCTGTCTTTCCCCTTCCTAATAAGGCGATTGAGCTTTTTAGGTACGGTGTAAACAACATCAAAACCACGGTTGCTGAGAATATTACGGATCTTTACGGAGAATATTGCGGTATTTGATGTCCTTTAATCGTTGTTTGATACATTTATTAACAATATGTGTCGGGTAACAATTATTGCTCAGAATTTCTTTAACAATTTCGATGTTAGTTGTATGAAACCGTTTATCAGACAATAAAACAGCACGATCTACGAGACCCGCAATTACACTCTTTTTATAGTTCTCAGGATGGTTAGACAGATAATTAATGTAGCGTCCGAAAAAAGTTGGTTTTCAATACCAATTTGTAATTAATGTGTCACCATTTCTGAGAACAGTAGTATCTAGGAAATTTATGTCATTATTTGACTCAATTTCACAAGTAAATTTCAACCGTGGGTGATAACTATTGAAAATATTGAGCACCTCATCAATGTTTACTCTCGGAATTATCGTGAATATATCATCCACATATCTAAAAAATGTGGAAATCTTAAATTTTAAAGAACTGAGGCAAAATGTCTCCAGATCGTCCATAACTATATCTGCAAGAATGGGTGAGAGAGGAGAACCCATAAGACTGCCAAATATCTGATCATAAATCTGTCCATTAAACCTAAAGCTAGTGCAATTTAAAATTAGTTCTATGGCATGTAAAAATTAAGGTAAACTAAGTTTGGTAAGTTCCGATATATAACTCCACCTCTTCTCAATACCTTTTAAAACCAATTCTACTGGAATGTTAGTAAATAATGCCGTGACATCAAGCGAGACTAACGCTTCATCCGGTAGGATGTTCAAATTTTAAATTTTTGTAACAAAAGACCAACTATCCTTTATAAACGAGCCAGGTTTAGGGACAGACTTATGTAAAATTTCATGGAAAAAATCAGCTATGTTATATAAAGGGCTACCCAATGTAGACAACAATGATACGTAACAAAAAGCCCGTTTTATGTACTTTCGGTAATCCGTAGCATCTCGGTAGGTTCCCATTCGCGCAGTGTAAGCGTCTATATATGTGATCCTCGATAATTCCAAGGTTGAGCCACGATTTGATTAAATCATTAAGTTTAGTGGTTATACGTTTGATAGGGTCTTTCTTCAATTTTTTGTAAGTAGTTTGATCATTCAGCAACTCATTCATTTGATTAATGTATGCATTTTTATCCATAACCACCGTAACTTGACCTTTATCAGCCTTAGTCACAAAAATGTCCTTATTATTGCGCAAGAACTTTCTACATTTATCAAACTCACTAGCGATGTATCTACTAATATAATCCGTGTGTTTACTGTTAGATAAAAAATTATGTAACGCATTCGAGATAGCGCTGCGGGTTTCATTCGCAATACTAGGAGACAACTTATAGCTTTTGAGTTCAAAATTTTTAATCACTTGTAAGACTGAGTCTAAACGGTCGTTTTTATTGTTATGGTTAATCGGTAGCCCAAACTTATCCCCCAGACTAAGAATATTTAATACAGAGCTCGGGATCGGTTTTTTGTTAACATTAACAATCCATTTACTTCGATCGTTATTAAGAAAAGAGCCCCAGACTGGATTATTTTTAATTAATATGCGGTTGAATTTATTGATTAATTTAGTTTTAGTTTTCCGGTCATGATTAAGGAATCTAACATAATTGGATCTTAAAAAGTCAAAAATTAAAGCCTCTGGTAAGTTAGAAAAAAGACGATCCTCCACCCTTTTAAGTTTAGTGCGTAAGAACTTTAAATTGGAATTAATGTCACTTATTTCAAGATTAAGTAATGTTCGTTTGTATAGTTTCATAAAATTATAAAATTTATGATTTACGCAATTACTGCGAAACGTGATGTTAAAACGCAGGTCATGTATGTGAGGCGGTAGAATGTCATGTCCTCTGCATCTAAGTAAGAACGTAAGTTGATGGAGCGCTGTGCGTATCATGATATTCGTTCTAATCCACGTCTTTAGTAGCACAGTGTTGTCATATCCATAAAATCCAGTAATCTTCTTAAAGAATCCTTCTTGAAGATGGGACACCATTTTCAGTCAAAGGTGTATGATTAAACAATGATAAAACACAATGATAAAACACAAACAGTAATTATTATTTATAACTAATTATATTTCAAACATTAGAGTACAAAATTACAAAGTTAAGTATGACTGTGTTTCGATATTTACTGCCTATACTGAAAATCTGTAGTTATAATATTACGTGCACTTTAGACTTTCAGTATTAACGATTAACATTTGTAATTTATATCAAGTTTAACTTTTCTTTACTTACGTACCTAATAAAGCCTTATCTCTTGTAAAAAGAAACTGCTCCGTACTATTCTGCACTAGGTACTACTCTGCACTACGTGAAAACTTCCTCTGACGGAATGTAACTCAACACTGTAACATAAAACAAAAACAGTAATTATTATTTACATCTAATTACACACAATTTCAAACATAGAAGTACAAAGTTACTATGGCTGCATTCCGATATTTACTGTTAGTATACTATAGATTTTCAGTACTGACAGTTGATGACAGTAAATATTGGAATGTAGCCAAAGTTAAGTATAACTGTGTTTCAATATTCACTGCCTATACTGAAAATCTGTTGTTAATGTATTTTATTATACGTACACTCTCTCTTAATATTTTCAGTATTAGCGGTTAATATATTGGAACGCAGTTTATATGAGAGAAATTTAACTTTTACCACCACTGAACTTCCCTTGTCAAGCGCTACAATATAGGGTACCTCCCCCCTTCCCCCAGGGGGGGGGGGTGCATAAACAACCCGATCCAATAGTCTTATGTGCCGCAACAGGACGGCGTAGTTGCAGAAGGTGATGGGCCACAAATGGCGCTCCCAATGTCGGACGTTAGAGGCCGTGATTGGCTCTCACAGTGTTGCGCGACCACGCAGTCGCGAAAGTGATATTACATTGCCCCCTTGCGAGCGAGAGAAGGATTATATAAGGAAATTCAAGGATTTACATGTGGATAGGAGAAGACGAATAAATTTAGGAGTAGGACAATATAAAATGGGATATATGTCTTTAGAAGTATGAGCATGAAGAAAACAACTATTAATATAATAAACTAATCTAGGCGCTTTATCTGAGTATAACCGACAATTAAAAATGATGTGATTAATATCTTGGACTTTGGGGGGGGGGGGGTGCCACAAGGGCGCCTCCTATTCTCCGGCTACCGCTCGAGGCTCAGCAGCCGAACCGCCGATCGCGCACATGACGCTTCATCTCAGGAGAGTCGCGTGTGCTATAAGCATGATGGAACTATAATCCCTCCCGAATAATATTAAATAGCTAGTTATAGTAGACTGTTAGAATATATAATTATAATTAGAACAATAGTTTGCGGGCCACCCATGGGGTACTATTGCTGACACGTTTTCTTTTAATTAGTTTCCCCAGTAGGCCTCATCCACTGAAAAAAAAAATAATGTAAAATTTATTAATGAACAAAAGAGCGGAAATCAAAGGAACAATAAATATTGTAAATATTAAGTCGATTTTTTAGGCGATTTACATGATTTTACAATAGATGGGATATCTATATCTATGGGATATCTTGAACATACACAAAGTTTCATCAAATTAACCCGAGTGGTTTTCGAAATTTAAAAAAAAAAACAAAATTTTTCTTTCAACTTTGACACCATGTATTTTTGAAACTAAGCCGTTTCGGACATATAGTCATATGAAGTTTTCGTCTTAAATTTATGTGAGGAATCACCCCTTATAATCTTTTAGAGCACTTAACTACCACCCTGTATTATAATATAGGAAGTATTTAGGCTGCGGTCACATGATGCGTCATGCGTGATGCGGGATAGGCGTCCGTCATAGCAACAACCAATCAGAGCTATCCCGCATAACGCATCCCGCTTGATTTTCGTCCGCCCTGTGCACATGGTACGGAATTTAACAAAAAATTCGGCTACAGAATTTAAAAATATTTTTTCAAGTTGTAAATTGTATTGACGAAGTTTTTAATAATGTAAAGACAAAGGTAAAATTAATATTGAAGAGTATTATACATTTCGCGAATCAATAAAATATCGTATAAAAAGAATTATTTTTTAATTTATGTTTTTACATAAACGCGTCATAACCCCCTTTTCCCGTATCATGTGCACAGGGCGGACGAAAATCTTGCGTGATGCGTTATGCGGGATATCTTGATATCTTGATCTTGCATCTGTCTTGTATCCCGCATCACGCACGACACATCATGTGACCGCAGCCTTAGAGCTCACGCGACATTCGCAGCCAATTTTCTCGAAAACTATTATAGTTATCAAAAAATTGCATAATACCTTTCTTGTAGAGAATTTAATAAGCATTCATTTTGATAGTAACTATTTTTCGACAAAGTCAATATTTAACGAGATATATGCAAAAAAGTACACTTATTTTTCAAGATGGCGGCGAACGCTCACCTTCAATCTATCAGCACTTTTTGGACGTTTATTAGTAAGCTTAAATAAACTACCAAATTTCAGGGCTTTTGGAATTATTTCTTTTATTTGCTTCTGGAATCTTCTCGAATCTTTATGGGAATCCTAAAAAGGCCATATGTATACACGCGCGCACATATACAGGGTGTCCCTGAACTCAGTGCCAAAATTGATACAACGGCTTTAAGACATGAAAACAAGTCGAAAATGTTAATAAATATATGTCCAAATCCGAACGGTTTTGGAGTTATTAGGTAATGAAGTTGCTTTCTTAAGACAATATAAATTGAAATAAATGTTGTGTAATGTTCTTTATTTTGTTTAAAACTTTACAAAAAATGCTTACCTTATAACTCCAAAACCGTTCGGATTTAGACAAATGTTTATTAACATTTTCGACTTGTTTTCATGTCCTAAAGCCGCTGTATCAATTTTGGCACTGAGTTCAGGGACACCCTGTACTTATACCCTATACACTTTTTTAAAAATTTTATAATAATTACACACATTATCACACAATCCTATAATTACAATCCTATTATCGCAACCTGTGTTGGTCGGACTCTAGGCCAAGTTTTGGTTTTCGGTGTCGGTCAAACTCTATAGGATTGTATAATACTAGGATTGTGATAATATGTTAATTATTATTTTAATAAAAGAAAGTGTATCGTATATTTGTGCAAACGTATACATATGGCTTTCCATGAAAGTTTCGGTTTCGATTTTGGTTGGACTCTAGTTATAAAATATTAAATAGTTTTAAAAGTCCCACGAAGGCGCAATATTTTCTTCCACGATATTATAGGCAAATAAATGTATTAAGTAACAAAAAAAAGTGTGCAAGTAGAAACTTGCACATTGCCTCCTCATAGTATTTGAGTGTGCAAGTAAAAATTTGCACATAGCTTCCTTATAGTTTTTAAGTGTGCAAATACAAACTTACACATTGCTTTCTTATAGTTTTTAAGTGTGCAAATTAGAAACTTGCACATTACTTCCTCAGTTTTGAAGTGCAAATTAGAAACTTGAACATTACTTCCTCACAATTTTTTAGTGTGCACATTATTTTGCACATTGCTTAATCAACATTTTATTTCGCTCATAAAGCTTTCTCAATGAGAAAACTCGTTTTTTTAATGCATAATTATTAGTGGATACTTATTAATTTGGCTTCCTCATAGAGGAAGCTTTATGAGCGAAATAAAATGTTGATTAAGCAATGTGCAAATTTATAATTTGCATACTTAAAAATTGTGAAGAAGTAATGTGCAAGTTTCTAATTTGCACACTTCAAAACTATGAAGAAGTAATATGCAACTTTCTAATTTGCATACTTATAAACTATGAGGAAACAATGTGCAAGTTTCTACTTGCACACTTAAAAACTATAAGAAAGCAATGTGCAAGTTTCTATTTGCACACCTAAAAACTATAAGGAGGCAATGTGCAAGTTTCTACTTGCACACTTAAAACTATAAGAAAGCAATGTGCAAGTTTCTACTTGCACACTTTAAAACTATAAGAAAGCAATGTGTACAAATTTCTACTTGCACACTTAAAAACTATGAGGAAGCAATGTACAAGTTTCTACTTGCACACTTAAAAACTATGAGGAAGCAATGTACAAGTTTCTACTTGCACACTTAAAAACTATGAGGAAGCAATGTGCAAGTTTCTACTTGACCACTTAAAAACTATGAGGAAACAATGTGCAAATTTCTAATTTGCACCATTTTTTTATTTTTATATAACTTATAGAATTTTAAGGGCTTCATTCTCTTCTGGGTGCCATCCTATTGGACTTTAGGGCCAGGTCCATACATTTTTATAAATAAAGTATTATTAAAGAATATAGATGTTATTGAATTTGGCAAAAAATTTCCTTGGTTGCTCTTTTACAAATTTTGAGATATATGGATGAATTTTTTTTAAAGAGAGTATTGTTAAAGGAAAGTTGATGTTGAATTTGGTGATTGATTATATGTTATGGTGATCGATGATATGTGGTTACATGTCTACATATCCTGGTCATAATATCCCGCGACAAAACATCCCGGTCATAATATCTCAACGGCAAAATATCCCGCGACAAAATATCTCAATGGCAAAATATCTCGTGACAAAATATTCCATTACAAAACATTCCATAGAAAAAACGAGTCTCATCGAAAACGTGGACCTTGTTTCGCCCTGCTACACATGGAAATGTAGGAGCGGACCTCGCTTCACGTAGTAAGTTGGAAACGTGGACCTTGTTTCGCCATTCTGCACATAGGGGTGTGGGGTAGACCTCGCTTCACGTGATAATTTGGAAAAAAACATCCCACGACAAAATATGAACGTTTAAAATTTTAAGGAATCCGTACAAACATAGGAGCCTTATAAAACTGAGTCTAATCAACCAAATCTTAAAGCTTTATAACTCAAAAAGTACTTAATGAAAAAATACTTTATTATAGTGTTTGGAAGAGCTCTCGAAAAAAGCTCTAAAAATATGCAATAAAAAATAGAGGTTTTAATTAATGGAGTTGAAGGAGAAACTTATTTAATCCTTAAATAAACATTTTAAAAGAAAAAAATTTGTATAAAAAGTGGATTCTTCAGATATATCGGTCTATTTCTAATTCTATTATATTCTTCAGACTTTTCTACCCCTATTTCATATATAATTCTTTAAGATTTGGTGAATTAGTTCTTGAAATATGGACGTTTAAAATTTCGGGGTGTCTGTAAATAAATAGAAACCTTATAAAACTAAGTCTAATCAACCAAATCTTAAAGAATTATATATGAAATAGGGGTAGAAAAGACTGAAGAATATAATAGAATTAGAAATAAACCCCGATATCTCCAAATGTGCGAAAGTTACAGTACCCACGAACATTTCTCTACAAAATCGAAATTTGATTTTTAAAAAACCCCTTTACCGATCATCACCAAACTCAATCCAAACCTTCCTTACATGATGCTCTATTGAGTAAAAAAAAATCCAAGTTGATATTTTTATTTATCTGCACACGTATGACTGTGCGGTAGTATGCGTACAGCAGCAACGTTTTGTTTAGTGTCGGTAATCGTGAAGTCATCGACATCTAATACCACTGCACGCACGACACACAGATAGATGACTTTTTAACCAATGCTTACGATTTGTTATACCTTAAACCTTTATATTTAAACAACTACTTTACGGGGAAGAAATGGCATGCACTTTCATTACTTAATTTTTCACGAACTTTCACGCTGCAATCTTATTATCCTCAAATTTTGAGACAATCTGTATATACAATTTTATGTGTTAAAAAATATAAATATAAAGTCTTCTCTGCTTTAACTATAATTGTATGATTATAATTGTATTAAAATCATACAATTATATTTAAAGCAGAGAATACTTTATATTTATGCTTTTTAACACATAAAATTATATATATACTTTTTGCATCCGTATGCAAATGTTGCCAAGATCTTTTTAAAAAATATACAGGGTGTTTAAAAAAAGAGTTTAATATTTATATGGTGGATAGTACATACACACCATACTGAGAAAAAAAGCCTTAGTGAACATAGGTTGAATGCTCAACCGTTTCTGACAATGAGATATAAACATTTTTGTATATTACTACCATGACTGACTTTTTTTCATTTTTGTCTACACTATTTTGTAGACCTTAACTTACCATTAAACTTTTATTTTAAACATTTTTCTCTATTTCTTGTATTTTAGAAGTTATACGCTAAAAAGTAAAAGCATTCTTTTAACTTTTAGGTTGGAAATCATATCTAAAAGGGCGATAAGGCACAAATAAAGCATACCGTTATTCATGTACCTAGATAGCACATGGACGTCCAGTGGATGTCCATCGATAATCCATTTTTGGACAACGGACGTCCAATTTTAATCCAAAAAATCTGTCGGACGTCTGATGGACGATGTACATTTTGCAAAACTTTGGACGTTTATAGAATGTCCAAAATAAGGCCATTTTTGGACCTATTATGGAGTTATCTTGGACCTATTATGGAGTTTTAATAACGTGGATTGCAAAAATAAAAATTATATACAAAATTATAATTAATTAAAAAACGAGATTTTTTGTTATAAAATACATAGATACGTTTTATGTTTTGTTTTTTTAATTATTATCAGTTTTAAAAATTAGGTACCTTTTTATTAATTTTTATTAAAGATTTTGTTAAAAATCTTTATTAAAAATTAACTAAAATAAGGTTACATTAATGTTACATCAATCCAAAAGTGTGCCACACTTTGTTATAAAAGTGTGGATTCCACGATACAAGTTGTGCTGTTGTGCAGTTCCGTCATTTATGTTGTTCTTATATCATCGTTCGGTGTATTTTAAACACGAGAAACGGATCCCATCGGATGCCATCTATCGGATGACCCGACATTAACATATAACCAATTTTAATTAGGACATACATCAACGTCCATAGGATGTACTGGTTAGGATATCCCATTCATGTCCAAAAAAAGTATATCCATTTTAGGTCTTATTTCCATTTCTTATATCCATTTTAGGACATACGTCTGTGGACACAAATAAGACCTAAAATGGATATACTTTTTTGGACATGAATGGGATATCCTAACTAGTACATCCTATGGACGTTAATGTATGTCCTAATTAAAATTGGTTATATGTTAATGTCGGGTCATCCGATAGATGGCATCCGATGGGATCCGTTTCTCGTGTTTAAAATACACCGAACGATGATATAAGAACAACATTAAATGACGGAACTGCACAACAACACAACTTGTATCGTGGAATCCACACTTTTATAACAAAGTGTGGCACACTTTTGGATTGATGTAACATTAGTGTAACCTTATTTTAGTTAATTTTTAATAAAAATTTTTAACTAAATCTTTAATAAAAATTAATAAAAAGGTACCTAATTTTCAAAACTGATAATAATTAAAAAAACACAAGACATAAAACGTATCTATGTATTTTATAACAAAAAATCTCGTTTCTTAATTAATTATAATTTTGTATATAATTTTTATTTTTGCAATCCTCCACGTTATTAAAACTCCATAATAGGTCCAAGATAACTCCATAATAGGTCCGAAAATGGTCTTATTTTATGGACATGAACTGGACTTAAAATGTATAACCATTCCAGTGCTATCTATAGGTATTGAGTCACTCTACATACCCACAAAAGTTTATCCAAATTGAAGAGTTTGGGTTGGACTGCGTTCGAAAACGCCCCCTGCCAAGAGCGAGTGAGGTGGCCCGGGGAAGTGAGTGGTGGGAGTCAGGGGACTGTTGGTTTTCGAACGCAGCCCAGGGGAGTTTTTGAATGGCTGCTCTTCCTAACCTATATTTCGCATCGCGCAATTCGCGAATATTGTAATATTTACAGTTGTTGCTATTGTAATAAACATAATTAAAATGTTAAGTACATATATCATTACGAACAATGAATTTTGTTATTTCTGTAAACATAAAGCACCTTCATGCATCAATTGCTAAAAAAAGATCTCTTGTGTAATAAGCAACAGAAAAGATACCTTTAAGAAATTGAGAGAATCATAAGGGGTGTATGAAGTTAGCACCCCAACATTACAGTTCCGTAGTTCTGATCGGAGTTTCCGCTTCATTTTAAAAAAATTAAGAGTTTCTTATAGTTTTTAAAAAGAGGTCTGCCGATTAAAGGCTAAAAATTAATATTTAAAAAATGGGGTGCTAACTTAATTCTCATCGAATTTTAAGATCGAATAGTTCTGAATAGCCTAAATGCTTCATTTTGCGATTATTTAGAGTTCATGATACATAAAAAAAATTTTTAATTAATTAAAAAAAATTTTTTGAAAATTTGATTTTGAGATCAAATAGTTCTAAATGGCCTAAACAATTTATTTTGCTCTATTACCTTTCCTGATAAAAAATTTTCAATTAATTTAAAAAATCTCGGCGAATGAAAATTTTCACAATTATCGTTCAAATATCTGGTATCTTGCAAACCGTTGGTCTGATCGCTTTGTGTCATAAGACTTTTCGTCAGAACTCGTCGATAACTAGCCAGAACGCTGGTCAGAACTACTCGAAACTCTGAAAAAAATTTCGACTTTGAAACAGAAAATTTTCGCGATTATTGTTCAAATATTTAGTATCTTGCAAACCGTTGGTCCGATCGCTTTGTGTCATAAGACTTTTCGTCAGAACTCGTCGAGAACTAGCCAGAACGCTGGTCAAAACTACTCGGAACTCTAAAAAAATTTCGACTTTGGAACAGAAAATTTTCGCGATTATCGTTCAAATATTTGGTATCTTGCAAACCGTTGGTCCGATCGCTTTGTGTCATAAGACTTCGTCAGAACTCGTCGAGAACTAGCCAAAACGCTGGTCAGAACTAGTCGGAACTCTAAAATAATTTTCGACTTCGGAACTTAGAAAATTTTCGCGATCATCGTTCAAATATTTGTTATCTTGCAAACCGTTGGTCCGATCACTTTGTGTCATAAGACTTTTCGTTAGAACTCGTCGAAAACTACCTAAAACTTTAATCAGAACTACTCGAAACTCTAAAAAAAATTTTCGATTATTGTTAAAAAATCTGGTATCTTGCAAACCGTTGGTCCGATCGCTTTGCGTCATAAGACTTTTTGTCAGAATTTGTTGACAACCATGCAGAACTCTAATCAGAACAACTCGGAACTTTAAAAAATATTTTGATCTCACCATCTCACAAATCCCGAGGTCAAAATTTTTTTCAAAGTTCCGAGTAGTTTTGATTAGAGTTCTGGGTAGTTCTCGACGAGTTCTGACGAAAAGTCTCATGACACAAAGCGATCAGACCAACGGTTTGCAAGATACCAGATATTTGAACGATATTGCGAAAATTTTCTGTTTCCAGTAAAAAATGTTTTATATAAAAACATAAATATATTATGTAAAAATATTTATAATTATATATCAAATTTGTTCACACGTCTTTTTTTCTCTTAATATAGTACCTATATATAGGAAAAATAATCAAAGGAAAAATCTAAAAGTAATTAAATAGATCATTTTCGCATTGCATTTTTTATAAAAAGTAAAGTTTCAAGTTATAAAAAAAATTTGCCCATATATAATGCTCGGGGGGGGGGGGGGTGTAAGTCCGTTCCCCGGATTTGCGACGAGCGATATTTTATTGCGACGATCTCGAAGGACCAGAGGGGGGTACGATCCCCTCACAATTGTTAAACGAGCAAACGAATAATTAAGAAACGAAAGCAAAGCGTGCGACTCACCGTGTCGGTGCCCCGGCGCCCTCCTGGGGGGTGTACTCCGCTGCTCTCGTCCTTCCTCGTGGCGGTCCTCGTTGTTGTCGAGAGGATGCAGGCAGGCAAAGATAGCGAGGCAAGCGTGCAGCAAGCAGGCGGCAAGGCAAAGCAAACAGGCGGCAAGGCAATCGCACACGTTCTGGTCAGCACACTTTATATTTGTCGAAGACGACTGCGATAAACTCGATCACACCAGCGGGTCGAGTATCTCGGACCACTTCCGAACGAAGCGTGTCCGTACTTGACTACTTCCGAATGAAGAGTGGTGGTTTCGGTCTTCCTCGGCTCGCGCTCCTGCGAAGTACGACCGCGAGCGACTATCATTCCCCTTTGTGATGGGGGTGCCAGCCGCGGGCGGGCAGCACGAGTCGGGTGAGTCGCGCGAATATTGACCCCATTCGATCGCGATCCGCCGACGTTTCGCGCGAGTCGCTAAGAACGCGAGCAAGATTACCGACTATAAACTAAACTATAACTAACTTATCTATAACGCAATCAATTTAAACTTATCAACTAAATAAGGTTTGGTGAGCGCCAAACATATAATTATATATAAATGTAACAGTTGCAACTTGTGCATAAAACTTACTAGTCTTCAAAGATTGCAGTATTTTGTTCTTAGACTAAAAATTATTTTTAACTATATTATGTTTCAACAGGAAGACTAGGTACTACATAATGCATTATTTTTATGTTATTGATTAAAAAATTTGTTCAATCGTTTTTAATATTTTATTGCAACTAGTGATAGAAGGTGATCTTAAGTTAACACAAAATGATATTAAGTGACACTTTTTGTTCCTTTATAATAATGATCTTTCTTTTCTGTGTGATTACAGAATAATATGTGTCATTATAAATTAAGAATATAACTTTTGTTCCTTTATAATAGATTTTGTTGAATAATGCGCGAATAAATATTTACCCACTTTATCTCACAGAAGTAAACACCCATTTTGCTTAATCGTCACTTCGTTGGTATTAGAATCCCTGATAATAACTTGCCTCGACTTATCAAACTGTATTTCACGCGTTTCAGACGCCATATTTCCCGCCAAATGGTTAAGGTAACGCAAACTCCCCCCCTGGGGGGAGGGAGGAGGTACCCTATATTATAGCGCTTGACAAGGGAAGTTCAGTGGTAGTACTCTCCCTTGTTAACTCTTACCCGTTAGACCCCCAAGGGGGAAAATGTATAATAATCTCAAAAATAAATATTTGCACATTTAATCACTTTTTAACCTTCTACGGGTAGTAATTAAAAGTATAAGCGGTGGGCCTTCGCTCCCCTTTCATCCTGCACCCTGACCCCTTGTGTATATGCGGGAGGGGGAGTAAATGCGTAGAATAGTGGCCTCCTCACCGATTTCGTTGAACTTAGGCTTAATCAACGCGTTTTTGCACAAAACGACCGAATCTGGCAGAAAAAAGTGACGCTCTGCCCCGCGAAGCGAGATATTAACAGTTAAAGTTGACGACTATCAGGTTATGAGACCTGTCATCCCGACAAGATGTAGCGACTACGAGCATGCCCCGCAACCACATGCGCATGCTCCGTGGCCGCACGCGCATGCATGATCGGTGTGAGTGAACCTAGAAGTGTGAGCGAGGGGAGCTTAGCCTCCTCACTGATTTTAGGACACGCCTTTGGCGTATAGATTAGTGACGCGCTTTAAAAGTATTTAATTGTTTAAAGCGCGTCACTAACCTATATAGGTTAGTGACGCGCTTTAAATAGTTAGAAAGGGGCTCCACTTCCAAAAAACTGACCTAACCCAACCCGATTGTTGTGTGGGTCGAGAAGTGCGTGCGTGGATGCAGTAGGTTCCGCCCCCCTGCGGGGTGCTCCACTTCCAAAGAAACTAACCTAACCCAACCCGATTGTTGTGTGGGTGGAAAAGTGCATGCGTGGATACAGTAGGTTCCGCCCCCCTTCCATGGAAGGTTCCACTACCATAGAACCTGCCACAGTGTGCCTTGTAGAGTACATGCGTACATTTTTCATGCATGGAAAGTTGTAAACCCATGTGGCACCTCGTTTTGCGTAGAAAGCATATGCGTGAAAATAATAAATTTCCTACAAAAAGACCAATTCCGAAAAATGTAATCCTACTCAAACTAACTTCGTTTTGTTCTGAAAGCAGAAACAGTGTGGACCTCTTTTGCATGAAAAGTTGAAAACCATTTACGGCATCCAATGGTACTGTATCCAAGTGCACCGCTCCAATATTATTATGGTCCCCTGATGGTCTGGAGACTTATACCCACCTTCCACCCGACCACATGTTAGAATAGCGATCACAAACCTCTAGTGTTATAATGATACCACAAGGATAAGGACCCCGTGGTTCGTCAGCTCCACAGTATTTAAAGACTCCAAACCCTCCTTGTGGTGGGTGTGTGTTTGTATATCACAAGGATAAGGACCCCGTGGTTCGTCAACTCCAAACCCTCCTTGTGGTGTGTGTGTGTGTGTGTGTGTGTGTGTGTGTGTGTGTGTGCGCGCGCGCAGGCGCATGCGCATCCGTGTGTATTAATAGCGTCCTGCCCACCCGTCCTATCGCCTTTCAAAATTTTAAATAATGCGATTTCGACGCGTAACTAGATGTGGCCTACAGATGGGACACGCACAGATACCGGGTCTTTGGACTAGTTTATCGTACCCTGGATATCCAGGATACTGTCGACGCAAATCCTGAAGGAATTGTGCCAGTTGTTCCCCGTAATTGGAAAGGTGACGAAGAACATTCCTCCGGTAAGGAAATTTCCCGATGTATATAGATACACGAGGAATACTACGGCAAGTAGCGAGGGCTTTTTTAAGTTCTCGCCACTGCCTCTCCACGGTGTTTGTGTGGACGTCCACTTCCCGATGATCAGGATGATCCGATATTGCGCGACCTAAACTAGGACATAACCCAGGAACTTGGATAGTACCCTCAACAAACCGGAACTTATGATTCACTGTGGCGTGTCCCTTCATCTGTAGGCGCGCGGCGCATCCTCTATATGAACGATGCTCGTCACTCATAATAAAAGAGCCCGGCTGAATCTTGGCCCTCATGATGACATCAAGGGTGGACCGAGCCTTATTCAGAATCTTCTCAATCCACATGTCACCTGTAGAACGACTGATCGCCCCAAAAACCCACACCTGTTCACGCTCCATGGCCAGCAGGCGCCCTCGATGATATTTCCTGGTAAACAAATGACTTTCATCCACCTCCACAATGTCTCGACTTCCACCAATTGGACGAAAACCATGATCTTGAGAAACATCACATACTTCACGATAAAAATTATACCAATCAACAACGGTTTTTTTTGGGAGACCAGTAGAAACGATAGCAAAGGTCAGTTTATCTTTTACAAGAAAATGGAACATAAGACGAGCTGCTGCCAACGGACAGATATGGACCCGTTCAAAAAATGTCCTCCTCCGAGGACATTTTTCTGGATGGTTCTTTGTGGAGCATCGCCATACAAAACCCAAACCATAGCTCTTATTCGGATGTGGCCGCATCTTACGACCACATCGACAGTTTTGAAAATCCGGAATAACCCTCCAAGCTAACCAAGCCTCGAGAGCCTGATTCTTGGTCGAAATCGTACCAGCAAAACTCCAGATTGTCATATCAGGCCGAAAAAGATCTCTGTACTTTTGGTACAGAACCTGTCTTTCGGCTTCCGGCAATTGGATTGCTTCCACGGCCATTTTATTGAGATGTGCCTAAATGTACAACTTTTATACTCCGTCAGCGAGAAAATGACACCAAGTCTGCACATAGACAGGCAATGTGGAGAGAGCGTGCGGCGCTACTCAGTACAGTGATGCCAGGCGGCAGCCACAACCAGCACGCTACAGCATATGGAGGGGATGAGCCGCAAGACCGCGCAAGGCAAAGCAACGCACATACACGGAGAGAGGGCTTGCATTGGTGTGCGTTGCTATACATTGCGCAGCATTGCCGGCGCATCCCCTCCACATGCCATAGAGTGTTGATGGAGAGGGCGAAAGCCCCCGCAACCCCTGTACGGGTGGATCTCGCTTTACAACATACAAAGTACATGCGTGGACAGAGGAGCGTGTTCCACAGGGGTCGGGGTGGGTGGACCTCGCTTTACAACTTACAAAGTACATACGTGGCCGGGGGGCGGGTTCCACACGGTTTGGAGGGGGGCGTGAGGGGTAGGCAATAGCCTCCCCCCACATATACTTTTAATCACTACACGTAAAGGGTTAAAAAATGATTAAATGTGCAAATATTTATTTTATAAATTATTTTACATTTTCCTCCTTGGGGGTCTAACGAGTGAGAGTTAACAAGGAAGAGTACCACCACTGAACTTCTCTTGGCAAGCACTACAATATAGGGTACCTCCCCCCTCTCCCCCAGGGGGGGTTTGCGTAACCCCAACCCACTTCCGAGAGCTTTCGAAGTGTTTTTGAACGCTCTTCGGGTGGATCAAGGCACTCGGGGAACGTTTTCGAACGCACCCTTGGGGGTGTTCTCTTGTAAGTCAGTCATAGTAATAGATATACAAAAATGTTTATATCTCAGAAACGGTTAAGCTTTCGACCTATGTTTACTATGGCTTTTTTACTCATTGTCAGTATGGTGTGTACTATCCACTATATAAATATTGAACCCTTTTTTTTAACACCCTGTATAACCGTGATATCGAGTAATAATGTCCTGCAGATATTTTGTGAATATCTAAAAATAAGATATCACAGATTTGATTTAATGGGGGAAACCACAGTAACAGCCAAAAGAAGAATGCTATTTACGTAAATTTTTTCACGAGAAATAATAAATTTAATGAAATTGGTTTTTTATTTTTTTAAAGTACATATATTGAATAAATTGTAAAAAAAATCGTTGAAAAATATTAATATTTGCGCCTTCAGCGTGTGGTACCATGTACCTCCGCAAAAAAATCGTGGGTGCGCGAGCGCTCATGCTCCGTCAGAACGGGATGTCTAAAAATTCTAAAATAAAAAAATTTGGTGTTATTTTAAACTATACGAATGTAGTTTCAGTTAAGCGTACGGATTTTTTAAAATATTAATCTTTGACAAAATGGCACAGTTCTAAAAACAAGTTCAAAATTTAGGCGAAAATGTTTTCACTTTTTAAATTGTTCTTTAAAAACTAATTGTTCAATTAAAAAAATCTTACGCTTAACTGAAAACAATTTTGTTATAAACATTCTGTCCACAAGTCATTCGGATAAAGATACGCGAGCGCCCAGCTACAAAATTGTAGTTTCGAGAAAAACGCGTTTAAAGTTTGCGACCCGTTTTTCTTCGGTACCACTAGCCAAAGGGGCGCTGCCGCAAATTAACTAATAATTAGATAGACGGTAGCTCGAAGGTATCCGCGAGATTTATTTCCCAAACGAAATACTTAATATGGGCGCCAGGTACGATTACGCGCACCACGTTTTCACAATTCAATCCCAGATAGATATATCTTAAGCCCGAACGCAAGATCAGGGCGTCGGTTACGTTCTTTGTAGTGGAGGAGAGTGGAGAGGTAGCGCAGCGCAATTAACACATCAGATTAAATAATAATAAAAAGTATATTTCAGATCCAGTAACGTATAACAGATACCATTGTCGCGGAGCCGGGCCGCCTCGGCGGCGACGGCTGCTCAAAGGAGAATTTCCGACCGTACTTTACTTTACTCGCAATCGCATAAACATCGCACGCAGTACTCACACAATCCCGAACACGCAAATTCCAATCACGCGAAAGATCCTCACGCGAATAACACTCATGCAGATACGCGAATCTCAATCAAACAAATTATCCCGCAAATAACATTCATGCAAATACGCGAATCTCAATCATACGAATTATTACGCTAATAACATTCATGCAACTACGTGAATCTCAATCATACAAATTATCACGCGAATAACATTCATGCAAATACGCAACCTTTTTCGCGACGCAACGCGGTACTCGCGGTACCAGATTCTCGCACGCGATTCAATGCAATACTCACGGCGTACGCGAAACAACAACTTACGCAGTAATCTAATCGATAAGGAATGCAGTAAGCGCGAAGCAACAACGCAAAATTTCCGCGAAACTCTCTCTCGAGTAAGCGGGACGATATTTGCCTGCACGAAGCAACAACGCAATATCTCCCGGAACGCGATATTCACAACACGCTTATATCTGCAAGATTTTCCCGAGCCAACGCTATAATATTCGCGATCTTGACACAATATCTCCCGAAACGCACTATTCGCGATACGTTTCCATTCGCAATTAGATACTCTCGAGCATGCGCAACAACATTTACGATCTCGACACAACAAGTAAACGCGAAATGACTGTCGGCCGCGCGAGAGTTTCCGAGAAGGGCTTTATAGCAAACTTTACAGGCACGATCTCGGCCGGCCCCGCGACCACGAGTTTACCCAACACGTAACAGAATGCAACAGGTAATCTAATTGATATTAATAACCAATCATATTGGGCCATGGCCGAGGTCGAGCCCCTCATATCCGGTAGCACCGGAGTGGAAACCTTACAGAACTTGTTGGGAGATTTGTAATGACCGCCATTTCCCAGCAAGTTGCACCTACGAGTGGCACCGTTTTACCGAACTACACGAGAGGCAGTGCTGACACATTTTCTTTCATTTAGTTACCGCCAACTAAGGGCGCTATCGTTTTCCTTTCTAAAAAGTAACTAACGTTCATTCTCCTCACTTCCGTTCTTGTTCTTGCCCGTGACACATTGTAAACGTGTGCAATAAAGATTCGTACTGTATAATATATTTATACTGTTTCGTTTGTTCTCGCGGAACTATCCTATCACGTACCTCGCCGTACTAAATACCTGTTATCGCCACTGCCCAACAGGTTATGGGCCCAGTGCCGGCGAGTGCGAGAGATTAGAATTTTCGTCGGTATAAAAGACGTTAAGATGGCGGATAGCTTGCGTTTTTCTTTTCCGAAGCTGAACGGTGCAAACTGGCAGACATGCAGTTGATGCAGATGCTTCTAGAACGAGAAGATCTGTGGGATATTCTCACAAAACCGAAGCCGGAAGAGGCCGATCCTACATACAACGATTGGAAGAAAACAGATCGCAAGGCGCGTTCTACAATCGGATTGTTCCTGGAGGTGAGTCAGTTTCCTTTGATCAAGAAAGCGACGACTGCACGTGATACGTGGGCTGCTCTTAAAGCCTACCACGAGAAAGCGACGGTTTCGAAGAGAGTGCTGCTGCTGAAGAGGATGTGCCGGATGGAGCTTGGAGAAAGCGGGAACTTGGACAAGCATTTGATGGAAATAGAAGATCTCTTCGATCAGCTCGGCGATACAGGTCAGGATCTAGACGAACCTTTTAAAGTAGCGATGATTTTAGCTAGCCTGCCGGATTCGTACGAAAACCTCATTCAAGCGCTGGAGAGTCGACCAGAAGATGATTTGACGCTCGATTTTGTTAAATCGAAACTGCTGAATCAGCATTCGAAACGAGTTGCAAAGGGCGGTGCAACGGATACGGAAAAAGCCATGAAATCCGAAGAAAAAAGTGGCAAGACAGAGAAGACTTGTTATTTCTGTAAGAAACCGGGCCATTTTCGCAAAGATTGTTGAAAGTTTTTGGCGAAGAAGAATGAAGGCAGTTCTAAGTAGGAGAGAGAGGCGCGATTCACCTCACGCGGGGACTACCTCCAAACGGGGGTGGGTGCGGTGGGAGCGGGATCCCCCTTCCAATCGCACCCATCCCCGCCTGGAGGTAGTCCCCGTGTGAAAATGAATCCCCGTCGGGTGGGGGGTCAACCGACCCACCACTCCGACCGCCCGCGGGCCTCCACCAAACGTCTCCCCCGGTACGCGTACCGCGTGAGACTGGTCGCGTTACGCAAGACGCTGACTTCCTACCTCGCGCCTCGTCTCTTTCTCTCTCTCCGATATGCTAACCCTCACATCGAGCATACACGTGTTATTACGCAATCGATCAAAGGTTATCGCATGTTGCTTACGACATGACGAATGCGTGATTTTTTATCAGATTGTACGTCGCTGGAGAGCATAAGTCGGTAACCGCAAATTATCATATCGCAGTCTGTTTTAGAATCGCGTTCTACGCTAGGTATATATAAACAGGTAGGTATATATAAACGTGTTCGTTTCTGATGCCGCTCGCATATCGTAATATACGCGCGGTGCAGCGTCGTTCTTCTTGCTTTTCGCGTTCAAAGATTGTGAAAAAAAGGGAAAAAAAATGTCGAGAAAATGGAAAAGGATGAGGGAATCGCGTCCAACGTGAGCGGTAGTGATAATGCCAACGCAGTTACATATCTCTCGAGTTTCGAGAATTCTGATTGTGAGTGCAAGGATCGCGACAGTGATATTGATCTGTGTTGCTACGAGACGTTATCGACGTCGACGACAGAGAGCACTCATAGTGATGCTTCACGGAAGTCCGATCGGTCTGACAATCTGTATGACGTAAATGAAGATTTAGGGAGCCACGTGGTGAAGGAGCAACTTCGATGGAATCTGCCGACGTATCATTTGCGAAGGGAAATTGGAATTCTGGATGCGCATGAGAAAGTGTGGATTCAAACGGTGATCGCGTACAGTTCTAGAGCGGTGCGTTACTATCGTACAATTCCGAGACGTATCACGAAAAGGGGGGTAAACGGTAAGAGTCGGGTGGAGTATCGTCGCGGTATTTGTGAAAGGCTAAAATTTGGAATACCCTCGGGCGGTTACGCCGTGTGGTTGCGATAAAAAAAAAGAGAGAACATGGAGGAGCGTGAAAAACAAGAGTATCTCGATCTTCTCGAACGCGAGACGAGCGTCGACTCGGTAGATTTGTATCGCGCATGGTCGCGACGTTGTGACGCGCTTCTAGAGATAATGCGCGAGGAATGTCGTGGACGATCTCGAATGACGTTGACTGGAGAGATCAATTCTTTGGCCTGTCGAATTGCGATATTACTGGGAGCCAGGAATCGTCTGTATCGACGTTTTTTCGCGCACGTGGGTGCCGGTCTCGATGAACCATCCACGTCTTCGTCGGTGCCGTCGACGTCGGCGTCGGCGTCGAGAGGATTTTCGTGGGCGGAGATCGATACGGCCTTCGAGAGACGCGTCCTGACCGGTGTGGTGATAAATCAGGATCACGTTGAGCCTCGACAGTTTCTCGAGGATGCGAGAGACACGGTGCTCGGTCATGTGCGCGACAATCTCGTGAGACATGGTTGTCTCAAGGTCAACACTCTTTTCAATAGAGAATTTGTCATCACGAGTGGTGAAACCGCGGTCAAGAGTATCGCTACGAGCAACTATATGCTTCTTCCCACGTCAGATCTGCTAGAATGGTACGATAGTCGCGTGATGGCCGTAACTCTAACGGCTCTCGAAGAGTTTCAGGAACGGGACAGCGGATGGGCGTTGTCGCGTATATCAAATTTTATGGTGAATATCAACAAGTGCAATCCTATGTGCGCGGGATGCTGGATGGAGATTCCATCGTGGATAAAACATACGCAATCGGTGGTCAACGTGAAGAGGATGGACAACGCGTGTTTCGCTCGGTCGATCGTCGCCGCGTTGTATCCCGTTCCGAAAAATCCGGATAGATGGCACGAATATCCTCCTTATTCGACGATATTGAATTTTGACGGAATCGAGTTTCCCATGGCTCTGAGGCGGATCACCAAATTCGAACGTCTTAACGATATATCCGTAAACGTGTTCACCGTTCGCGAGGGAGAGGTGAGGACGAATAGGAAGAGGAAGAACGTGCGGAACGAAGTGATTGTTCCTCTGCGTCTCACCGACTATAAGAGAGATTGTCACGTCAATTTGTTGTACCTGAAGGATGCGCGACAAGGCGATAACGTTGGTCATTACGCGTGGATAAGGAATCTCTCTCGATTGGTGTCGTCACAGCTGAGCGGTAATAATTCGATGAAGCATATATGTGATCGGTATGTATAAAAAAAAGATTAAAAAATATGACGGACCAGAGTATACTGTTTTTTTTTATCTTTCAGCTGTCTGCACTACTTCGGTACGACTGAGAGATTGATCGCTCACGGTGTGGACTGCGGAAAGATGAACGACTGCGCCATTCTTCTTCCGAGCGACGACGAGAAGTTCCTGTTTTTTCAAAATCAGATCAGGAAAGAGCGACTCCCCTTCGTGGTGTACGCCGACCTGGAATGCGTGCTGGAGAAGAGGGATGAAACGGATCATCAAGCGACATTTGACGCGACTTATATATATCAGCATCACAGACCGTTCAGCGTTGGTTATTATCTGTGTTGCTCGTACAATCAAAATTTATCCATGTACAGATCGCGACGCGGCGAGGATTGCGTGTCGTGGTTCATGAATGAGCCTTAACGATATCGCGCATCGTGTGAGAACGATACTCACTAGAAACGTGATCATGGCGGAGCTCACGTTGGAAGAGAGAAGCGAATTTTGTAGCGCGACGCGTTGTCACATATGCGGCAGACGTTTTCAACAGGATGATTATCGTGTGCGCGATCACTGTCATTTGACCGGTCGGTACAGAGGTCCCGCACATATGTCCTGTAATTTGAATTATAAAGAATCGTTTGTTATTCCTGTGTTCTTTCACAATCTGTCGGGTTACGATGCTCATTTTATTATCAAAGACATAGCTAACAGTTTCGAGGGTCGTGTCGACTTGTTGCCGATCAACAAGGAGACGTACATATCGTTCACGAAGAACGTCAAAGAGACGAAGCACGATTGTTGGGGAAATCGCGTTAAGTTACGATTCGTGGATTCGTTCAGGTTTCTTGGTACCAGTCTTGAGAAATTAGTGTCGTATCTCCATAAGTCCAGGCTGAGGATTACGCGGTCTGAGTTTTGGGAAATTAGCGAGGAAGATTTCGATTTGCTCACGCGAAAGGGCGTATTTCCGTACGAGTATCTCGATAGCGTGGATAAACTGTCGGAGACCGAGCTGCCTCCGCGCGTGCTTTTCTTTAGTTCGCTGTCCGGCGACGTCGCGAGCGAGAGCGATTACGAGCACGCGTTGAACGTTTGGCGTTGTTTTCGCGTAAATAATCTCGGCGAGTACAGCGACCTGTATCTTAAGACAGATGTATTGCTTCTGGCAGATATTTTCGAAAATTTTTGCAACAACTGCGTCGACAGTTACGGATTGGATCCCGCGCATTATTACACTCTACCGGGATACACGTGGGACGCTATGTTGAAGCACACGGGTGTTCGATTCGAACTGCTTACCGATATTGATATGTTGCTGTTTGTGGAGCGCGGTATTCGCGGCGGTCTTAGCCAATGCTCGCACAGATACGCGCGAGCCAACAACCAGTACATGTCGTCGTACGATTGGTCAGAACCGTCGACGTACCTTATGTATTTCGACGTGTACAATCTGTACGGCTGGGCGATGTGCGAGCCCTTACCATACGCGGATTTTCGATGGCTTGACGATCCCGAGAGTTTTAACGTTATGTCCGTGACGTCGGATTCGTCTATCGGTTACATCCTAGAGGTTGACCTCGCGTATCCGCGGGAGCTCCACGACGCCCACGCGGATCTTCCGTTCTGCCCGACGCGAGAAAAGCCTCCAGAAAAACGGTACGAGAAACTTCTGGCCACTCTCTATGACAAGTCGCGTTACGTGGTGCATTATCAAAATTTGCAGCAATGCGTGCGATACGGGTTGTGCGTAACGAAGATTTATCGTGTGTTGCAATTCGCGCAATCTCGGTGGCTTAGCAGTTATATAGAGCTTAACACGTTATTTAGAACTCTCGCGAATAACGAGTTTGAGAGAAATATGTACAAATTAATGAACAACGCGGTATTCGGGAAAACAATGGAGAACGTGCGCGATCATGTCGATGTGCGTCTCGTCACGCGCTGGGACAGGGTATACGGCGCTGAGGCAATGATCGCTAAGCCGAATTTTCACAGTAGAAGCGTTTTCTCGGAGGATTTGATGGCCGTCGAGCTGCGCAGGCTTGAGGTGAAATACAACAAGCCGATCTACGTGGGCGCTCAATTCTCTGACGTCGTTTTGGAATTGTTGTAATGTATTTCGTAATTCGTTCAGTTTGTCGGTCACGGTTTTATCCATTTCGTTCTTCACCGTTGAGAGCGAGCTCGCGGTGTTCTCGCGAAACGTTTCGATATGGTTTCGCAGATCTCGAAGCGCCAGCTCGACATAGCTTCTGTTCGTCGCGTCGGTGTCGACCTCCGGTGCGGCTAGACGTCGTATCTTGCACTCCTTCGCGTCGTAGGAATCGTCGTTCAGACAGAGCGCATTGTGGCGCACGTAGCTTCGTAGAGGTCCGATTGACGATGATCGCGACTTTCCGTCGTCTCTATTCAGAGACATTCCAAACTTGTTCACCGACATCGAAAATCGTACTGCCGTTGTGTTCGACGTGGCGCTTCAATTTATAACCAATCCCCGCTTCGCGAAGCTCCTCGATTATCGATACTATCTCATTGTCGTGAGCGGTGTTGCCAGTTCGATGCGAGGCGTCGAGCAAACGAAGACGATATTGTACTGCCGTTATGTTCGACATGGTGCTTCAATTTATAACCAATCCCGCTTCGCGAAGCTCCTCGATTATCGATACGATCTCATTGTAGTGAGCGGTGTTGCCAGCTTGATGCGAGGCGTCGAGCAAACGAAGACGATTTACCAATTCGTTGGGATCGTCCCAATGAACGTAATCTATCTTGTTGTGATTCAATCTCATGTTCGACGGTAGATTAGTCACGCCGGCGCCCTTTCTAGCGCTGCCGATTCTGGCGCGGGTCACGAGTGGAGCGATGATGTCTACGTACTTGTGCCCCTTGTTACCCTTGATAGGATTCTCAGCTTTATGACCGCGTTTATGAGCGTTCGTCGCCACTAGTAGACTTCTATATTTGTGTAGGTCATCCTTGGTGTAGATTGCGTCATCGGGGTGTCTCTTGAAGATCAATTCGTACAAGCCGGGCGTGCCGTTGTACGTCACCCCGTCCACGATCACGGAATCGTTTGCGAGCATTTCGAACGGTTTGTCGCCGAGCATCGGGCCATTGTTCGTGAAGTACACGCCGTAAACGTGATCGATCGTGTCCCCGCCGAAGAAAAGAGCGTTCACGTATTTCTTTCCCAAGGGTCCTAATTTACTCTTTCGCAAATCCTCGCGTCCCTCCGGCGTTTGCAGAGCCTCTCTGATGGAAGTTTCGAGAGAAGGTTGCGGCGACTGGAAGACGTCTTCCTCCCTCAGCGACAACTTTCGCGGTTCCAGAGGCGTGCTGAATCGAATCGCGAGCGTGTCTGAAGCGATGCTCGACAACCATCGCGGTTCCAGAGGCGTGGAACGAATTGCAAGCATGTCTGACGTGGTGCTCGATCGTTTCTTTTTAGGCTTAGTTTCCCCTGCGATTTCTCCATTGTCGTCACTATCCTCGTGCTTCTTCTTAACGACGATACCTTTTGAGTCGTCGTCGGCCTCAGGCTCGCCTCCCCGTTCGGCGATCTGTTTCAGCGGATCGATGATCGGCTTGAATTGCCTTTCGAGATCGATATCGCTCTCTATCTTGCCGGTTTTCAACGCTCTGTATTTTCTGCGAATCGAGCCGCTCGTCTTGGCGATCTTTTTCGCGGTTCTCTCCCGCTCGGCGGTGTACTTTGAGGTTATTTTTGCGCTGCTCATTGTTACCGACTGATTGATTTACAGCACGGCGAAGTCGTTGAAGCCACGTCTGTATCTGCCGTTGCGTAGCGCGCTATCTTTGTCTATTACCAGGAAGCCATATTTGCGTTGCCAACATTCGCGACATAATGCGCAAAATTCTTCATACGGCATATCGGTGTTCACGTGATCGTTGTACACGTGTTTCAAATTGGTACCGTCCTGTCTGAATAGGATTAGCAGATTTGCGTTGTCGCGTATGAGATGTTTCGGTATCTTGGCGTACGTCTGACAGAGATAGAAACAATCGATATCCGAATGTCGACCCATTGCAAAATATTCTTTGATCGCGTCCTGTCGGTCGCAGATCACGTCGTCGAACACGAATATCGAATCGGGCAGGGCCTCGTTCGGTGCCATGACGTCACGATTTTCGGTGAACGCATGATAACCGATCTCGTCTATCGATTCGAGTAGCTTTTCGAGATATCGATACATTGGCTGCTGCAAGGATTTCGAGTACACGTTCACGTTTTCGAAACGCACCCCGTGTGGACTCTCTAGCAAACTCATTAAAACGTTCGTCTTACCGCAATTGGAGGGGCCACAAATGATGCAGCGTTTCGCGCTCGGTAACAGCGGGCCGTGTCGTTGCGCTTCTCGAATCGCTCCGCTCGATGTCACTCGCGTTTTGCGGTCGAGATTTACACTCCTATTGTCAGCGGCTGTCGTACGAATCTCATTTGTCCGTATCACGCGCGTGCGTGCACACCCGTTTTTTTTTTTTTTTTTTACACTTGTACCGCGAATTGTCGATCGATTCGCGCGACAATCGCGATGTTTATCCTGTTGACGGATAAGCACGATATTTTCCAACTGACCGCCGAACAGTTGCAGTACTTGCCGAAGATCGTTCTGCTGCGCGACTTTCCCGATTGTGTTGAACAACTGTGGAGCAAACTACCGAATCATCTGAGAGCGGATCCCGAGGTGCAGAGTTGCCGCGTGTGCCTGGAACATTACAATCGACCGTGGCATCAGTCACACATAGACGGTCCACCGCCACTCATCAAGGATTGCGTTGGATGTCGCACGCAACGCACAGTAGCGGTATCGGCGGTGGATTGTTAAACAAGACAATAAATGCTTTTCCTTTCGAGCTACATGTACCCGGTTATCAGTTCTGCGGACCCGGTACTCGTCTCGCGAAGCGGCTAGCGCGCGGAGATCGAGGTGTAAATCCGTTGGACGCGGCGTGTCGCGAGCACGACATCGCTTATTCGCGAAGCAACGATCTCGTTGATCGACACTCTGCTGATCTAGCGCTCGCTGAGAGAGCGCGCAAGCGTGTAACAGCGAGTGATTCGACTCTTGGCGAGAAAGCAGCTGCGACCGCCATATGGGCTGCTATGAAAGTAAAAACAAGGTTAGGTATGGGTATGAGCGCGCGAGGAACGAGGAAAAGGAAGACGAGGACCACGACGACGAGAAGGAGGAGGGTACTTCCCGCGGCGAAACGCGGAGGCTTTTTACCACTTTTACCGATACTGGGAGCGCTCGGATCTCTGATCGGTGGAGCGGCCGGTGTAGCGAAAGCGGTGAACGACAGCAAGGCTGCTTGACGTCAACTTGAGGAATTGCAGCGTCACAATCGAGCGACAGAAGGTCGTGGATTGTATCTCACGCCGTATAAACGTAGCGGTGGCGGCGCGAGGACGATCAGAAGAAAACCGTCGTCGTTAAGATGTAAAAAAAAAAAATCTCGTGGACGGAAACGCTAACCGCACTTGATCTACCGTTGTCTGGTCTTACGACGAACGAGCAATTGAGTCGCTCTGCGCGCCGTTTGCGCATACCCTTCTTCAAAGGCGTGTTTATGCGTGACGCGCTGCCAACGAAAGTGCGTAACGATGAGAGCGGTATTGTAAATCTCGACAACGCCGCTGGTCCGGGGACGCACTGGGTCGCCTACGCCAAGAGAGGAAACAATGCGATTTACTTCGACGGTTTTGGTAACCTTCGTCCACCGCGGGAACTTGTGCGATATCTCGGAAGCGAGGTGAATATCGCGTACAACTATCGTTCGTATCAGACGTTCGATCGAAGTATCTGCGGTCAGCTGTGTCTGCGGTTTCTTCGAGAGATCGATTGGAGACGATTTTCCTGAATAAGCGATCGTTCATTGTCATGTCATTGACACTTACGTTGACCGGGAGAAGTAGCGTTCTCGCGGCGAGCTACTTTCCCGCTCTGGATCTGAGCGACGGTGATTACGAGCTGGGTCTCGCGAATTTCGAAACGTACAACACGATACCGAAAGTTAACTCTACGAACAATAAATTTTATTTCGACCAAAACGACGAGACAATTACAATTCCCGAGGGATCGTATGAACTGTGTGCCATAGGCAGATATCTGAGAGCTGCTATTTCCCGCAAGCGACAGGTGTTTATCGGTGCGGAACCGTCGACGGTTACGCACGACTTGTACCCGAGCATGGACGATGACGATCAGGATTACATATATGATAACGAGGAAGAGAAAGGGGATGAACGTTCGATAATTCTTCGCGCCAACGAGAACACCATGAGAAGTGAGATTAAATGCGCCTACAGAGTAAACTTTACCAAACCAAACAACATCGGTTCTCTGCTAGGTTTTTCGACGAATCGCGTACTCAAGCCGAACAGGTGGTACGCGTCCGACGAGCCGACGAAGATAATGGACGTAAACATCATTCGCGTGGAATGCAATCTTACCATGGGGGCTTACAGCAACGGTATGCTGGTGCACACGATACACGAATTTGCGCCGAACGTTCCACCAAGATATAAACTGTCGGAGACGCCGACGCAGATCATTTATCTCCCGATCATCGCGCGGAGTGTTACTGACATAACGGTGCGCGTGGTGGATCAGAACGGGCGACCGATCGATTTTCGTGGCGAGGAGATAACGCTTCGACTGCATGTGCGACGCAGAGGTTAGATATATGGGTGTGTGAAAGATGCTCGTTCTGAACGAGTCGTCCGCGAGAGAAAGTAAGAGCGCATCTGCTGTCGCTATCGTTGAGCCACCAACGTTATCGTTTGGCGCGCGGAGCGAGAGGACAAGGTGGTGGAAAAAGAGGAACGAGCTAAGCGTAGAGAACGTTGCTTTTCTGCGATCCTTGGGATTCGTTGTGCGAAACAATCGTCATGGTTGACATCCTGAGCATCGGTGGTGAGCCAAGGTTCGACGAGCGCATTGTCAAGATTGAAACTCACACGTATAATCCGTACGCCAACACTACGCCCGGATACAGCGACGAGATACGCATACCGATACAACAGCAGGATCTGTACACATTACCCTGCAAAAGTTTTCTCTACGTTGAGGGGACGCTTTCCGACGATATTGCGGAAATTACCTCGGAGACGCGAATGGATAACAACTGCGTGGCGTTTATGTTTGATGAGATTCGATATGAGCTCAATGGCGTCGAGATTGACAAGAACAGAAACGTCGGAATAACGAGCTCAATTAAGAACTTCGTGTCGCTGACCGCCGAGAGAGGCAAAAAACTGCAGAACGCTGGATGGAACCTTGGACCGAGGCCCAAAATTGGCGAGTTCAACTTTTGCGTACCTCTTGACACGCTTCTCGGTTTTTGCGAGGATTATAGGCGCGTGGTGATAAACGCGCGACACGAACTTATTCTCATACGTTCGCGGAACGACGCCAATTGCATCGTGACGACGCCGGATCATAACAAGGATCCAAAGATCACTTTGTCGAAGCTGCAATGGAGAATGCCACACGTGATGTTGAACGATGTAAATAAATTGTCCCTTTTGCGAACGTTGGAGAGCAGACGTTATCTGAGCATGAGTTTTCGCTCGTGGGATCTGTATGAGTACCCTCTGCTGCAGACCACGGTCAAGCATTCGTGGGCCGTGAAAGTCGCAACGCAGCTGGAGAAGCCGAGGTACGTCATTTTCGCGCTGCAAACTGGAAGAATTAACAACATATTTAAAAATGCCTCCGTTTTTGACAGCGGCAATCTTACGAATGTTAAGTTGTATCTCAATTCTGATTTTTATCCCTACGACGATATGAATTTGGATTTTGATAATCGTAGAATCGTTATACTGTATGACATATATGGGAAATTTCGAAAGTCTTATTACGGAAGCGAAAGCGATGAGGTACTCCTCACGCTGACCCTGTTCAAGGAATGGGGCCCGTTCGTGGTGATGGATTGTGCACGTCAGAACGAATCGATAAAAAGCGCGACCGTGGATGTTCGTATAGAGTTTGAGTGTAAACGCAATATAGAACCTAATACAACGGCCTACTGTCTTATTATTCACGACCGTGTGGTGGAATATAATCCGCTGACTAACATCGTGCGCAAGATTGTGTAGCGACAGTAAATTCATTTATCATTTGCTTGTGAGATGTACTGACATTCGCTGATTTTGCTGATTTTATAAAGATTTATCGTTACGGAAAGAAGTTTGCGGTTAAAGAGCCTGCTTTATTATTCATGATCTTGCAGTGGATTACATATATAATTCGCTGACTAATATTGTGCGCCATTTCAAGTTTGCGGTTAAAGAGGCTGCTTTATTATTCATGATCTTGCAGTGGAATATAGATATATATAATTCGAGTAAATTCATTTATTTTATCAGTCGTTCACGAGATCGTAACTATGTCGGACGTACCAACATTCGTGGATCTACAGGGATTCATTGTTGGTGAAAAGTTTGTAGTAAAAGAGGTTGCGGTCTTGAGAAAAGGGACCGTGCTTACACACCATGTATTTTATCCACCGAGGGTATGGCACATCATGACAAGGAAGGAAAAAAGTCAAGCGAGGTGGCTGACGCGGAATCACCACGGTCTTGGATGGAACGCCGGCGACACGGAGTACTGTCACTCTAAGAGCATCATCCGAGAGGCTGTGTACGGAAAACTTGTTGAGGAAGATTCTTCTTCCGATTCCGCTTCCGCTTCCTCTTCCGTCTCGATTGTGTACGTAAAGGAAGAGGAGAAGAAGAAATGGCTGCGAGACCTCATCGGGGACACGCCCGACGTTGATGTCACGATCGAGACCATCGATGCCGATTACGAGGACATCGGTAGGCTGCGAACGCTGACCGCGGTCAGGCCTTTTCGCTGCAATCGTCACACGAGGAACTGCGCGATGGAGAATGTGATAAAGGTCCATGAAGGGTGGACCGAACGGCAGGAGCGATTGAAGCACCTGTGATTTCCGACAGGATACGAGATTTTTTCCATTTTGTATTGTATAAATTTGGGGAAATTAAAAAACTGTTTTCGACATACATATGTTTTAGTGTTTATTTATTTATCCCAGCTCGCTCGTGTACGCCGTGACTTCGGAAATGATTTTATCGCTATTATGATGTTCAATTATATGTTAATTCGTTATCGCGATGTGACTAAACCGCGCGCGCCTGTTCTCTTTAAACGTCTCGCGAATTGTTTTTTTCCTCGTTTATGTATATATTAGCGACGATTAGTAATTTAAACCTTGCGTGCTTTTTTCCTCAAACGTCTCGTGAATTGATTTTCCTCCTTTGTTTTTTATTTTTTCTAAAAATTTAGATCGCTGTGATTTCCGACAAGATACGAGATTTTTCCATTTTGTATTGTATAAATTGGGGGAAATTAAAAAACTGTTTTCGACATACATATGTTTTAGTGTTTATTTATTTATCCCAGCTCGCTCGTGTACGCCGTGACTTCGGAAATGATTTTATCGCTATTATTTATGTTCAATTATACAGGGTGGCCCATTTTAAAAGATGCAGGCAAATATCTCGAAAAATATGAAACATACGGAAAAACATTTGTAACAAAAGTTGTTTGGCTCGAAGGGGGACATAAGATGGTGCCATTGATGTGACCTTGGATAGTCATTTAAAGGTCACATGAAGGTCACTTTTACTTTCTTAAATGAGAACCCCCATTTTTCATTGCATATTCTTGTAGCTTATGTCGAGAGCTTTCCAAAACACTATAATAAAGTATTTTTTTATCAAGTACTTTTTGAGTTATGAGGCTTCAAAAGTACAGTACCGCCGGCATTAGCATTACCCAAAATGTACCACGTGGAGGTTGCACGGTTGGATTTACACCTCTGTTGTGTGCGCGTGTGTGTGTGTGTGTGTGTGTGTGTGTGTGTGTCTGTGCGTGTGCGTGTGCGTGTGCGTGTGCGTGTGCGTGTGTATTGAGTAGAAATTGGGCGACAATGTCAGTGAGCTGAATATTTTATCCGATTATAACACGGGCTGTACGACGGGAGGCGCGCGGCGCGCCGGCTAAAAGCCATGTCGGCGCATCCCCACCACACGCTTTAGCATGCGGCTCGGTCTGCACAACGGCATCACTGCCGGGCCGCGTTTCCGCCCGCGCCGCGCGCGCCGCGCGCCTCCCGTCGTACAGCCCGTGTTATAATCGGATAAAATATTCAGCTCACTGACATTGTCGCCCAATTTCTACTCAATACACACGCACACGCACACGCACAGGCACACACACACACACACACACACACACACACACACACACACGCACACACACACGCACACAACAGAGGTGTAAATCCAACCGTGCAACCTCTACGTGGTACATTTTGGGTAATGCTAATGCCGGCGGTATTGTACTTTTTAAGCCTCATAACTCAAAAAGTACTTGATAAAAAAATACTTTATTACAGTGTTTTGGAAAGCTCTCGACATAAGCTACAAGAATATGCAATGAAAAATGGGGGTTCTCATTTAAGAAAGTGAAAGTGACCTTCATGTGACCTTTAAATGACTATCCAAGGTCACATCAATGGCACCATCTTATGTCCCCCTTCGAGCCAAACAACTTTTGTTACAAATGTTTTTCCGTATGTTTCATATTTTTCGAGATATTTGCCTGCATCTTTTAAAATGGGCCACCCTGTATGTTAATTCGTTATCGCGATGTGACTAAACCGCGCGCGCCTTTTCTCTTCAAACGTCTTGCGAATTGTTTTTTTCCTCGTTTATTGTATATATTAGCGACAATTAGTAATTTAAACCTTGCGTGCTTTTTTCCTCAAACGTCTCGTGAATTGATTTTCCTCTTTTGTTTTTTTATTTTTTCTAAAAATTTAGATCGTTGGCCACAATAGCCCCCCCTCCGCGTCCGTCCAACCATTGTCGCTATCGCATCCATGGTTCCGGACCCTGCGAACGTGCCACGTGTGATACGCGAGAGCGAATTTTTTGATCGCACTGACATCGTCGACTGCGAGTTGATCGCTTTATGTTTTGGAATGGCTGAAAAATTGTAATTCTCTCACCACTCCCCGATACGAATAAACCTATCTAAAAAAAGCATTTCAATAAATAACAATTACACAATCTATACAATTCCCATTTTTGATATTCTTTATTATTTTACCATTTCCCATTATGTGTACAGAGAGACATTCTTTTTTTACTCTAGGCTACAAATCTCATATCTGTGCGTATATGTTTGTAGATAGATGTATTCCACCACCATCGCCGCCGCACGATCTTCGACGACACGATCGATCTGTAACGCGAGCAACTGTATTAATTTGCAAAATTATTCACATATTCTCAAATTATACGTACCTAAATGTCCCCCTGACCGCCGTAGTAGTGAAGACTCTTAGTCTCTTTCACGATTGCCGGAATAGTCGACATATCCGTCGCCACCTGATCCAATAATTCTCGCAACAATTGTCCCTTGCGGTCCGTCATCGAGGAGGAGATAAAGAATTGACTTCTCAGTTTCGCGTGCCTCCACCAGTGACGCTTGTCCACGTTTACTATGTCCTTGAAATCGTACAGGTCCAAGCGTACCAATTGATGTCCGGCCTCTCCAGGTGATCTCATAGTCTCCATTCGCCCATTATTTAATCTAGATACGTACTGATGAATATATTTGACATAAAAATCGGGGGCCAGATCAAACAATGCGTCAAGCCCGTGTCCCTTGTCCACCTCTTCCTCTTTATCATCACTATCATTCTGATTCTTTCTCTTCTTATCCTCTTTTTCCTCCGCCGTCGAAGTTATCGTCGTCGCTGTCGCTGTCGCTGTCGTTACCTCTTTCTCCTTCATCCTTTTCATGCGTATATCCAATGGGGCGTCATCATTTTCGCAAACGTTTTCACCGTTGTCGTCGTTGCCGTTGTTGTCGTTGTCGTCGCCGTCGTCGTCGTCGTTGTCGTCGTCCTCGTCGCCGTCGTTGCCGTTGTCGTGATTGGTCACGACCTTGCGCGACGCGGAAATCTGCCTCGCCGCTCCGAGCGGTAAACTGGCGATATATGTTTTATAATGGATCACCAATTCGGTGTGTTTCCACATTCATAGTGTTCTTCGTAAACCACTCGTAGATTGAATCAGGAATTTGGGCGCGAATAAATCTATGCATCTCTTCGGCGGAACTAGTAGGGTTCAATGAGCCTTTGTCGAGCCACAACTGGTAGAGATCCTTCAGAGCTTTTCGCATGCCACGTCTGTCGAAATTAGTTACCGTTTTAAAACTTTCAGCGGACTTCGTCATACTCAAACTGACGAGTAATAATCTTAGGTTGCGCGTCGCTGTCCAAGAGGGATTCCAAATGTTGTACAATAAGTCAAGGAGGTTAAAATGAGTGCCGATTTTATTCGTTTTATTCTTTCCCTGATCAGTCGCAAACGGCGCTTCCATAAGCAACATTACCTCCACATCTTCCTGAGAGGGCTGAGATTCCACATTTTTCTTACTCATCTTGACTTACACTTGCGCGATTTTTGAGAGAGAAAAACGGTACTTTGCGGTTCTCAATATTCCGACTTCTGACATCGAGCTGGTCTCGTCTCGCACTTATGTATGTACTTATATGTTTACGCATATACCACCGACTCTTGTCATAAGTAAAACCATTATGTAATTTTAAGGTGCGCCTAATTGTAAGTTTTATTTATTCCTTTTTAAAACAGTCATCGCATAAAGTATTTTTTCTAATCGCCGCGATCAAATGTTCTATTCGCATAAATGTTTCTCTAATTGACGGGATCAAACGTTCTATTTTTAATTCTTAGAGTGCGATTATCACAGAATGATCCGCGAAACGCCCGAGGCTTCGAGGTGTGCCAAACCGCGACGCCGATGATGTAATCACAACACTCCCCCTCCCCACACAATTGTTATTCCTTTCAAACATTCGTCGCATAAATGTTTTTTTTCTAATTGCCGGGATAAGATGTTCTATTTTAAGTTTTTAATGTCTTCCCCATGTCATCGCGTAGTTTCCGCGAAACGCTCAAGGCTTCGAGGTGTGCCAAACCGCGACGCCGATGATGTAATCACAACACTCCCCCTCCCAGCACAATTGTTATTCCTTTCAAACATTCGTCGCATGCATAAATGTTTTTTTTCTAATTGCCGGGATAAGATGTTCTATTTTAAGTTTTTAATGTCTTCCCCATGTCATCGCGTAGTTTTCCGCGAAACGCTCGAGGCTTCGAGGTGCGCCAAACCGCGACGCCAATGATGTAATCACAACACTCCCCCTCCCCGCACAATTGTTATTGAATTAAAAAAATCGTAGGACATATAAAAATGCAATGGGCGCATGTGAAGTAACGCACGTTTTCGATGAGAAGCGAATAGAGGTAGAACCTATCTCTCTCTCTCTCCCTCTGTCAGTACTTATGTATATACTCCGGTATTCATAGTCGAATCTTATTTCACGACTGTCTTAAGTAATGTCTTAAGATGCTAATACGGCTCTGTGATTGGTTTATAACATCTTAAGATTGTACTTACGACGGTCTTAAGTCATATTCGGATCTTATTTCAAGACCGTCGTAAGTAATGTCTTACGACGCTAATACGGCTCTGTGATTGGTTCATAACATCTTACGATTGTGCTTAAGACAGTCTTATTGCGTGGTGTCATCTGTCGAGCCTACTGAACTAGCTCCACACTTAATGCGTCGTGCATGGCGTCATCTGTTGCACGATGCTGTTACTACGCGCTTCCCCCCTCTCACCACACCCCCTGACGATGAGTTTATTCCCGTGCGAGATACATCCCGTCTTGGTCTGCTACTGTTCTACCAACAAGAAACAGGACGCCAAGGACGCTGAGACAAAAGCGAAGCATGTGCAAGATTCGAGCGAGACTGTGTGTTTCCTGGCCGGTAGAATAAATGGCGACTAGATTATCGACAGCGGTGCAACGTGTCATATGACAAATAATAAACGTTTTTTCTCGTTATTCACAGAAAGAGTATCCCACATGTCATTGGCGGACGGAAAGCGAACAAAGGTAACGGGTTTCGGCGACGGAATAGTCATAGGCGTAAATGACAATGGCAAGCCCTGAAAATAACCCTGGAAGATGTCTTGTATGTTGCTGAGTTCGAGGGAGGACTTCTTTTGGTGAGTCGAATGGCAGAAAAAGGATTCTCTGTAAATTTTGGTAAATCTGACTGCAGGATCCAGAACGCGGCTGGCAATGTAATAGCTGTTGGCGAAAAACTGGAAATTTATACCGACTGCAGATAGCGGACCAGTCCCTGAAAGGTCGGTAATTATCACGAACAATGTCAGCATACGTGGTACCGGAGATTTGGACACCGGGATCCGAAAGTGATTCGGGCGATAGCTGCGAAAAACTTGGCGAGCGGATTTAACGTTACTAATTGTGGTAATCGTATCGTTTGTGAATGTTGTCTCAAGGGCAAGCTTGCTTGCATGCCTTTTCCCAAGTCGGTAGATCGAAAAACAAAGCAGCCACTGGAATTAATCCACACTGATCTCTGTGTACCGATGTCAACTACCACGCCTGGAGGTAATAAATACTTTATGACCATGATCGATGATTATAGTCGTTTTACAGCTGTATATTTGCTGAAAGCGAAGTCTGAAGCAGCCATTAAGGTAAAGCACTACGTTCGTTGGACGGAGAACTTGTTCGGACGCAAACCTACTGTTATTCGATCTGATGGCGGCGGTGAATATGTTTGTTAGGAATTACGACGTTTCTACGAGTCCGAAGGAATAAAGGCGCAGTTCACAACTCCTTACACTCCGCAGCATAACGGAGTAGCTGAGAGGAAAAATCGAAGCTTGACAGACTTGGCGAAGTGTATGCTGTTGGATGCTGATTTGCCAAAGAAATATTGAGGTAAAACCATCCTGACAGCAGCGTACCTGCAAAATCGACTGCCGTCTCGAGCTGTTGATTGCACCCCGTATGAACTGTGGACGGGGAGAAAGCCAAGCTACAAAGGATTGCGAGTATTCGGATGTGAAGCATATGTACACCTGCCAGATGTGAAGCAATCTAAGCTGGATGCTAAATCGCAAAAGCTAGTATTTGTTGGTTATTCCGATGAACACAAGGGATATCGTTTTCTAGACCATACAACTGATAGGATAACGATTAGTCGTGATGCGTGATTCATCGAACTTGGAAACGGATCAGAGTAATGAGCAGAATTGGACGATGTATCTGAACAAGAGATTGAAGAAACTAATTTGGAACTTATAGAAACAAGACCTGCTGACCCTGAAGAAGTAGTTGAACAAACTAATCCTGAGGAAACTTTCGAAAAAGAATCGGACGATGATGTCTTTTATGATCTCAACAATACGCCAATTGCAGACGACCATGAAGAACAGGAGCCTGTGTTGAATCGACAGGATCGCCGCAACAGAGAAGTGTTACCTCAACGCTTCTCAGATTTTATAGTTGGTTTGGCAGAACACGAGGAACCGACTAACTATAAGATGGCGATGAAAGAACCGGAGTGACGCCAGGCCATGGAGGACGAGCTGAAGTCGCATGAAGAAATTGGGACGTGGGAATTAGTCCGTCTACCCCCAAGAAAGAAACCTATCGGATCAAAATGGGTTTTTTAATTAAAGCAAGATGAAAAAGGCAAGATTGTGAAGCACAAGGCTCGGATTGTGGCACAGGGCTACAGGCAACGGTACGGCATCGATTACAAGGAAGTGTTTGCTCCAGTTACTCGACAGACAACATTACGAGCGCTCCTGGCTGTCGCAAGCAAGAAGAAAATTATACTAAAGCACGTGGACGTAAAGACTGCTTACCTCAATGGAGTAATTAAGGAGGAGCTGTATATGCTGCAGCCACCCGGCTTTGCAGTACCTGGAAAGGAGGAGTTCGTATGCAAATTGAAGCGGAGCATTACGGACTGAAGCAGTCAGCAAAATGCTGGAACAAGGCATTGCATGCTGTACTTTTGGCCCTCGGTTTCAAGCAGTGCAGCTCAGATCCCTGTCTGTATGTCAAGCGGAAGAACGGGAAGACCATTTACGTTTTAGTATACAATGACATGTTGTTCAGTTGCACGGAGGAATCGGAAATCGACGAAGTTTGTCGAAGCCTGAGGAAGCAGTATGAAATAACTTGTCTGGGCGCAGTAAGGCATTTCCTGGGCCATGAGATTCGTTTTGAGGAAGGTCGATATAATATGTGTCTAACTAATTATATTGAGAACATTGTTCACAGATTTGGTATGAGCGATGCGAATCCGTCAAAGATTCCGATGGATCCAGGTTATACTGTGGCGAACGGAGAGAGAAAATTGCTGCAGGACGTGACGCTGTATCGAGTCTGGTGGGAGCGCTACTTTACGTGGCAGTCAATGCTTTGCCGGATATTGCTGTTAGCGTCGGATTATTGGGCAGAAAGGTCAGCGCACCTACTGAGATGGATTGGATGGCAGCAAAAAGAATCATCCGCTATTTAAAAGGTACCAAAGACTACAAGCTACAATTTCGACCTGGAGATGGTTGGAAGCTGATAGGATACTCTGACTCGGATTGGGGCGGAGATCGAAGCAGCGGACGTTCAACCATAAGATATATTTTCTTCTATGGAGGAGGACCCATTGCATGGATGAGCAAAAGGCAAACCTGCGTGGCTTTGTCTTCCATGGAGGCGGAGTACAACGCCCTAACTGTGACGTGCTAGGAGGCTATTTGGTTGCGGCGTTTATTCGCGGATTTGGACGAGCCACCTGATGGACCAACAACGATCAACGAAAACAACCAAAGCTGTTTGAGCTTCGTAAAAGTAGAAAGAGCCAGTGGACGCGTGAAACATATTCACACGAAAGAACACTTCATCAGGGAGCTCTGTCACCCGAACCAGGTAAAATTACTATACTGTCCTACTCCAGAGATGCTAGCTGATGGACTGACTAAGCCGTGGGAAGCATCAAAATTGGTATCGCTCGTAAACCGGATTGGACTATTAGCCTGACGACGTACAGCGGTCATTAAGGAGGAGTGTTGGGAGATTTGTAATGACCGCCATTTCCCAGCAAATTGCACCTACGAGTGGCACTGTTTTACCGAACTACACGAGGGGCAGTGCTGACACCTTTTCTTTCATTTAGTTACCGCCAACTAAGGGCGCTATCGTTTTCCTTTTTAAAAAGTAACTAACGTTCATTCTCCTCACTTCTGTTCTTGTTCTTGCCCGTGACACATTGTAAACGTGTGCAATAAAGATTCGTACTATATAATATATTTATACTGTTTCGTTTGTTCTCGCGGAACGATCCTATCACGTACCTCGCCGTACTAAATACCTGTTATCGCCACTGCTCAACAGAATTTGCTGCTCGCTGCTGCTCGGCTGCGTCGGGGCTGTTTTTCCGGGGGTGGCTCCTCGGCTGCGGCTGGCTCGACAGTGATGAGTGGCCGGCCCAACAGGATCACGCTTGGCCCCCGCGCATGCGCTCCAAGCTCGCGGTTTTCCGCCCCGCTGATCTGTCGCGCGCGCCGCCCTGTTCGCGGCGCCGCTCGCGATTTCCGCTGCTTGCCCGCGGCACTTTCAATCGGCTGTCATTATGTGGGTCCATCTCAATTTTAGCCAGGCTGGCCAAGCCATGGCTATGCTGCTCGGCACCCTTGATGCTCTCGGGGGAGGCGTCTGGGTCGTCCACCCACTCCGCGGTCGAGGTGTCGCACCCTTCGTAGTTATGCTGCGGCGGGGCCCGGGATGTGTTATGCGAGACATTCCACGCGCTATCTCGGCGGCGGACACAGGTGACCCGCCCGTCGGCCCACTCCACCCAGCATCCCCAAAACGTCCGTCTCTCCCTCGTTGCGACACAGGTCGTTACATGCCGTTGTTGATTTCACGCTCCGGCACCACCTGTCGTACCTGCGGAATGTAACTTACAAAAAAAAATAGCGCGAATAACCCTCCCCTACTCAGGTCGAGGCGCCATCCCCGACCTTCCCCTGGACCGAGCCACCGTCTGGGCGGTGGACGTGACATTGTCAAGTCACAAGTTTTACAACTGATTATTTTATGTAGACAGTGGCGTAGTAAGGAAAGACTGCGCCAGGGGCGGTCCCCTCCCTCTTCCTCCCCTCCCCTCCGCACCCCTATGCCTTTTTTATTACACCACCATTGATGACAACTACCATAAGACCAATTTTTTTCGGTCTCGACTTTTAATTATTGTTATATTTAAAGCTTTATCACGTTCAAGCTGTTCAATTTCAATCACTCTACGAACATCATCTGTCTGTGTCTTGCTGGTTTCATTGGCATACGAAGAGATCGGCTTTTGCTCTTGTATCAAGTAATTCAAAAAAGAGCCAGCCTGCTTTTGCTCTTCTCTATCCCTGTCTAGCTTTCGTTTTCTGTATTCAGCGCCTGAAGATTTCTTGCTCATATTAACTGTAATTTATTTAAATAAAATTCTTATAGCTCTCAGGATATACAATCAAAATATAGACAAAGGCAATTGAGAGCAAACGCCGGTGGTTCAGCGATATAAAAACATATATTTAAGATTCAAAATCTACACGACAAACGTTTCGGTCCCGGCATTGGACCATCTTTAGTGTCATAAAAACCCCCCTAGACGAATCGCCAAGAAAATTAAACTGTTCGTTAAGCGGGAGTCGTTACTCCGTTGTTACAATAAAAACGCATACCGTTGTTACAATAGGACGAAAGTCGAAACGGTAGAGAAATACAAAAAATGGTTGTACGAATGCGTGAGTCATCTTTGGGAGTTGGAGAGATCTCGAGGCTATGCGTAATCAGGCAGCCCAGCGCGCCGAGCTCTCGCAACAGCGCCAAAAAAGAGATTATGACCGACGACACAAAACACCGAGAAAGTATGAAGAGGGCGACTTGGCCATGGTTCGTAACTTTGACAGCACACCTGGCAGTAATAGGAAATTGATTCCGCAGTTCCGTTGTCCGTATCAGGTTGCCAGAGTATTGCGGAACAACAGATATGCGACATTATGTCGGTACATGGGACGTCAGTAACATGCGTCCATATATTGCTGTCAAGGACGATTAAGTGCCTATTATCTTATCATAAAAACTGTATTGCGGCGAACCCATTAGGTAGCATGTAAGTATATATATATTCAGGTATACCCTGCTCTAAGTTAAGTTTCAATGTCCGCGGCTTGAGTCCCATTGATAGGCGGTTAAATGGTTTCAGTTCCTCTCACTGCCCAAGGGCGTTAATTTTGCGTACCGCTGATCTGTTGCGTTGCATTTTATTTTGGTTAGACGACTTTATTTGATTAACTGGCGAAAATTTGCGTTACTAGGTTTGAGGGGCCAAACCCCTGGCAGAATGGCCGAAATGTAGCGCGCACGTTGACGCGCTAGGTCCTATTTATCATGCGCGGAGCCCGACGAGGCGACCGGGCGTTGTGAGGTCGCGCAAGAGCAGAACGAGCGTCGTAGCGACACGTGACGGATGGTGTGCTCTGTAGTCCTTCGAATAAAATTTAATAAAGATTTGTTTGCAAGCTAAGTGCTACATTTTTATATCGCAAACCACCGGCGTTTGCTCTCAATTGCCTTTGTCTATATTTTGATTGTAATTTATTTATTTATCTTGAAGGAGTTGAACAAAAGATAATATTCCGAGAAAATTTTAAGGCATTATTAATTTAAGCATTATTGGTGCATAAACTTTATGTGTAAAGGCGGCATTTACGCCGCTGTCTGTACGTTATACCGTTTGAGAAATATTATTATTTATTTACATATATTGCATATTTTGCTTCTCTAGAAATAACGAGCGTTTTAAATACCTACTGATTTAACCCTTTAGTGACCTTAGAAGAACGTTAATTGCCAGTACGCTAATACAGAAATGTATACCGCGGATGTGCGCTATACAACGGACAAAATCTGCGTCGGAAAGACCAACTCAATAGTTGAGACAATCGAATCGCGCGGAGAAGGAAAGAACGCATAATAACAGATAAAAACATTTAGTAATTATGCATTTTAGGGGATGCACCTCCAATGACCTTGACCTTGACACATGTTGTCAAGGTCACCCTTCTGAGTGATCTTTAAAAAGTTTTAGCCGGCGCTCGTTTTTTATTAAAAAGTTATAAACAAAAAAGTTTGAAAAATATAGCAGTTATTTTGAGTATATTGAAAGGCATACGACTATTATGTATGTGAAAATAGCACATGTATGAACAAAGGAAAGTCATTTAAAGCAGCGAATTGTTAATATATTGAATAGTCTTTTTGTTAAAGCAGAGAATAGTTGGTATATTGAAAAGTATATACACAATTTTATGTATTAGAAAGCGTGAATACAAAGTATTCTCTGCTTTAAGCATGGCAAAAGTATGTTAAAGCTTTGTTAAAGCAGATAATAGTTTATTATTAACAAAGCAAGGTTCAAAGACCACCTTCAATGACCAACTATTTTCTGCTTTAACAAATTATTTCTGTTACAGATATTGAGCGTTAAAGGACGTTGTGTCACTAAATGGAAGACGGCAAAAGTTGACGAAATAGAGTAATATCATAATTTATGGATTTACATTTTAATAGTTTATACGCATTGTTAAAGCAGATAATAGTTGGTCATTGAAGGTGTCATTGAACCTTGTTTTGTCAATAACCAACTATTATCTGCTTTAACAAAGTTTTAACATGCTTTTGCCATGATTAAAGCAGAGATTACTTTGTATTTATGCTTTCTAGCATATAAAATTGTATATATGTATACTTTTCAATATACCAATATTCTCTGCTTTAACAAAAAGACTATTTAATATACCAACAATTCGCTGCTTTAAATAACTTTGCTTCGTTCATACATGTACTATTTCCACATACATATTAGTCGTTTATGCCTTTTAATACTCAAAATATCTGCTATACTTTTCAAACTTTTTTGTTTATAACTTTTTAATAAAACACGAGCGCCGGCTAAAACCTTCTAAAAGGTTGGAGGGTGACCTTGACAACATATGTCAAGGTCATCGGAGATGCATCCCCTAAAATGCATAATTACCAAATATTTTGATTTTACGCCGAAAACTATGGTAGCATTATATGAAAAAAACGCCAAGTCTCGTAGATTAAACAATCGAGCTCTCTGAGCATTAAAAATGCGTTTTGTACATACTTTCCCGTTACAAGTAACAAAATTTCCCGCTTTACAAATAGAAACTTATCTCGACTGTAGCGAAAAAAAAACAGTTGGCCATAAAAGCTAACAATTTTAAGACATTAATTGCCTCTCTTTAGTCTTTCACAGCCGAGATAATTTATGGCTTTTTGTCATTCGTTACAAACAAATCTTTGACCTCAAATTTCTGCTTATAACGAGAAAGTATTGTATGTACTACTGATTGGCACCCCTGCTAAGACGGTGCCCGGGGCGGAGCGCCCCCTCCGCCCTCCCCCCTTACTACATATAAAGTAGGTAATAGAATTTTGTAAAAACCAAAGTGCGTCCAATCCAAATGCATTGTATAAGAGACCTTCTGCTTCAACGGTAACGCTCCTGCTGGCTCGATTGCCAAGTCCGCGTTGACAGTACACACAGCGTCACACCTGGCAAAATTGTAAACTAAAAGGCGTGAAAAGTGACATTAAAGGGGATCCTAAACCCGTCTGTTTTACCGACAAAATTACAATTTTCTATCATTTTCTATGTTACCGGCCTATATCTGTCCTTGTAATACACAAAAATAGCACCATATTTCACGCACACATACGCACGACACACATACACATTCTATGCTTTTATTAGACTTGTAATCTTGATTACAAGGGTTCAATAATGATGTGTCGTGTTTTGTGATTCAGGGAAACTTGTTGTCACGTTCGTACAAACGATACATCTTTTATATGAAGCATATCTTTTGATGAATTGACAGGCCGTCTGCCAACTGGAGCTCACGCAACAATTCGACGTCCAGGACCCACTTTGGACGTCCAAAGTGTGTCCTGAAAAGTCCCGTTTATGTCGCCGTATATCAGACGTCTAAAATACGTCCCAAGAACGTTGTTTGGACGTCCTATAATAAGGTTATTTACACAGACATTTTAGGGATGTCCAAGGTACGTCGTCAATATGTCTGATTTTTTAACCCGTTAAATTTAAATTCATTTACATTTTAAATTTGTTAAAAAATATTGCGTAAGTTTACTTTATATGTATATTTATACTACAGATGTCTCGATAATAATACTGAAATATATGTCATGTTTTTACCGTCATACAACAGACGTTTAAAGGACATCCAAAGGACGTCTCGGAAACGTCTTATTTTCTGATGCGTAAAACAAAAACGTTTTAATTATCACGCATAAATTAAATTTAATTATAGTAATTCATATTACAGTGACGAATTAATGTTACATATCATATATGTTATTTCATGTTCTAAAAATGTTCTGTAGATGTCGTCAAAACGTTGTTTGTTCAATATAATTTTATATTGTTTATTAAAATTGTAAATTTATTTTTTATAAACAAATTAATGAGTGAGTGTTTCTTCAGAATTAAAAATACTTGGATACTTTATTCTTAAATTTTTTGTACGGGATACACGTAAAAATAACGTTTAATTATAACTTGTTAAAAGTCCAGAACAATTGTTAATGTTAATAAACAAATCTAATAAACAAATATATATATTTTAGCTATTTCTTACTCTATAAACTTTATTATTTCAACAGAATTGACTACAAATTGTTTGACATTAAATATTATTTACGATGCTGTAATACCTGATAACAATTTTGTTAATTGTTTAAACAAATTTTGTAAACAAATTAAGATTGTCGTCAGTTTTCAATAGATTTCGTTTTTTCAACGTTGCTTAATCAACTACAAATAACTTGGCAATAATAACTAACTACAATCTTAATTTGTTTACAAAATTTTGTTTAAACAATTAACAATTGTTATTAAGTATCACAGCATCGTAAATAATATTTAATGTTAAGCAATTTGTAATCAATTCTGTTGAAAGAATGAAGTTTATAGAGTGAAAAATAGATAAAATATGTATTTGAATTGTTCATTAGATTTGTATATAACATTAACAGGTGTTCTGGACTTTTAACAAGTTATAATTAAGCGTTATTTTTACATGTATCCCGTACAAAAAAAATTAAGAATAAAGTATCCAAGTATATTTCTAATCCTGAAGAAACACTTATACTCACTAATTTGTTGCGATTTCGCAAGCGCGCTCCGCGACCGCGAGCGCTATTATAGTAACGAGCGCTGCCGCGAGGCGGCTACCGCCTGCCAGAGTTTCTTGTAAACCAAAATCCTCATGCACTAAATATAAGACGCGATTCTGCGTCCTGCGATATTCGTAACCATAGTCAGTAAATGAGAGAGAGAGAGAGAGAGAGAGAGAGAGATGTACTGTGTTGAAGTATATATCTATACTTTTAACGTAATTGTCATAACTGAAATAATATTATTTTAGTTATGACAATTACGTTAAATCTGAAATATCAAAAAAATCGTTTTATATCATGGAAAGATGTAACATTTATTGGACGTCTTTGGGCGATACAATGGACCGCCCAAAAACGTCCAATAGACATCGTTAGTAGGTACAATAAATGACATCTATTGGACGTCTTTGTGCGGTACATTGTACGTACTAACGATGTCTATTGAACGTCTTTAGGCGGTACATTGTACGTACAAAAGGCGTCTACTGAACGTCTTCGGGACATGTTCGGTACGTCATGTGGATGTCCATGCTGATGAACGGGACGTCGTTTAGACGTCCAAAGGACGTCAAATTGTTGCGTGGGAGACGCCATATTGAGGTAAATGTAAATAAGAAAATTTGTAGTTCCGTAACTTTTTCTCGTTTTCCATATAAAATCAGAGTTTCCCTGCATCATTGATGTATGTACTGCAATCCTGGAGAAGCATTTTCAATTCTGTCAAATTAATACGACGCTACATGAGTAGAGATTTTTGTCGGTAAAACAGGCGGGTTCAGGATCCCCTTAAAAAGCTAAATTATTCTTGCGATTTACAACGTTATTTTTCGTTTTAGTGCATTGTTTTTATATTTTAAATAATTGTAGTGTTAAAATATACCGAAGACTCATATTTGGTTATAATTTAATATGTGAAAGCAAATATATATTTTAATTCAGCAGCTGTCAAACAGCTAGTTTTCGTTTTTGATTAGCACAATTTAATTCGATATATATGAATTAAAGGAGTGTTGTCGGTATATTTTACAACTCTATTCTATCGATTACAAACGCTATCTTATCGAAAAACATTTTTATTTTAATGTACGTCGCAAGAATTTTTATGATATTTTTCTCGCTTCTGACGTCATCGATCCAAGATGGCTGCAGTGAGTGAACAGGAGCCTTAAAAAAATGCAAAAAAAATTATATTTTTTAAAACAGTTTCACAGTAATTTTCCCTCTTAAAATTGTAAGCATAAAGATATCTGATTATATCTCAGATATATTTCCAGACAGCACACGAATATTCTAAGGACATACATAAAACGTCTTTTACGGATATTGAGAATACCCAAAAGCCATCCGGTTTACGTCCTTCGGACATTCTATGGACGTCCATGGGATATTGGTTTATGAAATTGGTAGACATGCTTTATCGCTAAAATATGTCCACAGGATGTCCGATGGACGTCCTATGGACGTGATAAAAGGGGGCAATTAAATTTTACATTAAAAAGGTGAAAACAGAATAAAATATATAAATATAAATAATATATTTGAAAAACATACATCTTACTTTAAAAAATATAGTCTTATATATTTATATTATCGCAGCAATGTTGTTAGCAAAGATATGCCTTGCGGATGTTATAATTTTGCTTCGCCTGAACCTGCTTATATTCGCTCTCAACTGAAACTTACTTACGAGTTAATCTCACCATTATGCGCCGCCTATCGGTGTCATTGCAAACTAGCATGGGAAGATGCGCTACCGTGCATCTTTCTTAAAATATCTCAGAAAATTCTTAACAAAAGAGAGTTGCATTAGTGTTTTGAAAACGTCTCGATAAGGGCTACAAAAATATGCAATAAAAAAACTATTTTTTATTCAACCCCCAATGGTGTTTTATTTAAAAAATTTAAGGTGCTTTTGATCTAAATTTTTTATATAGAAGCCCCTATTTTTATTGTATATTCTTGTAGCCCTTGTCACGTTTTTAAAACACTATAAAAAAGTTCTTTTTATTAAGAATTTACTGAGATATTTCAAATTTTGTCATGATATTTTTAATATAACATATGAAATATCTTGTAAAGTATTCACTTTTCGATGACTATACCTTAATACTTTTACACATAGAATAATCAATGAAATCGAATAATAATATTAATTTTTACTAAAAAAAAAATGTGAGTAGTCGGCCTGACTGGCAGTAATTTTACGACGTTTCGACCTGTACTTTGGGTCCTTAGTTGATGTTATATTAAAAATTTATATTGCGAAAAAATATTACCCCAACCAGGGTTTGACCCTGGAACCTCCCGTATACCGTGCGGATGTCGTGCCAATTCGACGACTGAGGCTATGGTAATATTTCTTTGCAATAACACATATATTATATAAGATGGAGCACCGATTTCTTTGGTCGACGGTGTGTATAACGTCTTTTTGATATGAACATTGAAAAAACCGTGAGCCAACTTGCTTTGTCGGTTTCACACAGTACTTTTTTCGGATCAATCGTTGAGACATCATTTGAACCATCCTTCCGTTAGAACACCATTACTAGGCCAGGTGTATCAAATACAATAAGATAATTATTCGCCAGTGATAAATTAATAAAATGTGAGTAGTCGGCCTGACTGGCATTAATTTTTACATTTGTAATTTTTCAAAATTTAGGTTGTACACAAAATGCAATCAAATTTTTTAAAATTAATTTGTCTGTTTTTTTTTACATCATTCGATTCCTTTCATTATTCTACGTATAAAAGTATTAAGGTAGAGTCATCGAAAAGTAAATACTTTACGAAGTATTTCATATTTTATATTAAAAATGTAATAACGAAATTTAAAATATCTCAGAAAATTCTTAACGAAAGAAAGTTGCTTTATAGTGTTTTGAAAACGTCTCGACAAGGGCTACAAGAATATGCAATAAAAACTATTTTTTATTTAACCCCATATATGGGGTTTTATTTAAAAAATTTAAAGTGTTTTTGTTCTAAATTTTTTATATAGAAGCCCCTATTTTTTATTGCATATTTTTGTAGCCCTTCTCAAGACGTTTTTAAAACACTATAATAAAGTTCTTTTTTGATAAGAATTTACTAAGATATTTCAAATAATGCCTAAAGGATCTAACTCTTATATCATTGTAATGATATAAAGCCGGCACACAATTTAAGATTTTTCGTTGTAAAAAAAGAAAAAGGATTATCTTTGATACAAATATTTTCGATCCCGCAACGTGAGATCCCAGCCATATAAGGAAGCAGAAAGAGATCGGGAATCGGGACCGGAACTGCATGCAGATGGCGTTGGCATTTGTAGAGGGAGCTACTACAAATAAGAATAGCATATGCACATACAAAGTGGTCCATTTTGGGATATTCCTACAGTGTCCACAAATGTATATCCTATGGATATCTTTATAAGGTCCATGGACATTCCGACAAGAAATGGATATAAAACGGATGTCCAAAGGATATCCTGTGCTGTCTGGGTTTTGCTGTGTGCTTTAATATGTTGTTGAACAGTATAATTTCGTTACATTATTCCAAAAAAAAGTAAATTATTTTTCGTTTATCTGTCTTTCAGTGCGTGGCGATGGAGATACATCCCATGTACTTGATGATACCAGCCACGCTGATGTGTTCGTTTTCGTTCCGCTTGCCAGTTGGGACACCGCCAAACGCGATTATAACGATCGCAGGACATATTCCGACAAGTTGGTTGATTGCTGGAGGCTGTGCACCTGCGATTTACAGTTTGATAGTGGAAGTCATTTTCTTCCCGACATGGGGTGTTTTTGCTTACGGAATTAAAGATTTTCCTGCTTGGGCCAGACATGTCCTAATGGAAAATAACACACACATAATCTGTTAATTAAATAAAAACAATAATTTAAGTCATGGAGAAGTTTAAATTCCAGTATTCTTTATTTTATTCGGTCGGTGGGAAAGTTCTGGCCGTATCAGGATTTGGCAAAAAATTGGTAATTATGCATAAAAGGGGCTTCCTCTTCGATTTGATTTATTTTTAAATATGTTGTTGGGGAAGTCTTCCTGAGTCATTTCATATATATATATATATGAAATGACTCAGGAAGACTTCCCCAACAACATATTTAAAAATAAATTAAATCGAAGATTGATATATATATATATATATATATATATATATATACAGGGTGTCCCGAAATTCGCGAATCAAAATACCATAGCAATAAAGTTCTCGAAAAAATAAATTTAAAACGTATTTGCCACTTTTCGTTCCGAGCAGTAGTTTCTGAGATAAAAAGGTTTAAAACGTGGCCAATTACAGATTACGATTAAACGGAAGCCTGTCCGTGAGTCGCGCGTCAATAGTGTTAGTGACCGCGAACTTCACGCTCTCACAGGTATTAGACAAAAGATTGTTTGCGTGACATCCGTATAATACCGCGTGTTGCGTGTAATATTTGTTGCGAATTAGATGATGCTGTTAATAAACAACGTGTGTTTAAGCATAAATTTATCTTATTCATTACGTATTAAATATGATAAATTTATAATTCATCAGAATTATATCGCTACTAATTTGTGTATCACAATATCAATAAGAAATATGAATAAGAGTTAAATAATTGCAATCAAGTGGCATACATACGAATCAGTATTTCTTTACAATAATTCTAACCTTTTTAATTTTATACATCTATTCCTTCATTCTCTTTAGTCTTTAATTATATCGAAACATTTATTTGATTATTTCTTTCTTATCATTCATTCATTCATCCTCTCAAAAATGTACCGGTTATATATTATTACTTATGTGATATTACTACTCATACATACATATTACTACTTACGTGCATACTGATTTATAACTATGCGAATTTTAAGGTAAAGTAATTCCATTTGTCATTACAGCTAGTGACTTACTTTTGAATTAATTGATTGAATTTCGGCCCAATTATGTATTAAAAATTTAAACAACAATTGTTAATTGAACAAGTCATAAATTACAAAATTTAATTTTTAATTAAAGGGATATTACATTATTAAATTATAAAAGATTACACGGTAGTATTAGATTCTAAAAGTAGTAAACTCTTAGTTTACTTAGTTTATTTTATTTATGTAAAATTAATTTAGCAATAGGATTAATGGTTCGTTTTATTCTCGTTTTATTCTTTGTTTTATTTTTTAATTATACATGAAGAAGCTAAGAATTGCATTTAAAAATTAATATGTATGGCACGCCGTTTTGCTATTTAATATCATAGTAAAAATTCTACCAAATTAAATTAATATTCAACAAAAAGGAATTATTATTATTATGTCTAGACATACTTATAATTCATCGAATTATTATTAAGCTATAGTTTTTAAGCACATAATTGCAGAATTAAATTATTATGTCTAGAAAAAATATTAATTCTAAATTTATTTTATGTTTTTACATATAATTTTTTCGGGAATTTTTTTATTGATATTGTAATACACAAATTAGTAGCGATATAATTCTGATGAATTATAAATTTATCATATTTAATACGTAATGAATAAGATAAATTTATGCTTAAACGCACGTTGTTTATTAACAGCATCATCTAATTCGCAACAAATATTACACGCAACACGCGGTATTATACGGATGTCACGCAAACAATCTTTTGTCTAATACCTGTGAGAGCGTGAAGTTCGCGGTCACTAACACTATTGACGCGCGACTCACGGACAGGCTTCCGTTTAATCGTAATCTGTAATTGGCCACGTTTTAAACCTTTTTATCTCAGAAACTACTGCTCGGAACGAAAAGTGGCAAATACGTTTTAAATTTATTTTTTCGAGAACTTTGTAACGGTACGCGTTTTCTCGCTCGGAATTAGCTCGTCGTGCCAGGGTGAGAAAACGTGGAGACACTGGTTGGTTTCAAAATAGATAATTTATTCCTTTCTTCATATACACCAAGATGAATGTGTATGTGTGTGCGTGTAGCGTGTATGCTCCGCCGAGCCGCTGTATGAATGTATTATGCGGTCGGGACGCTGTGTCGGTCGAGTAGACGCGGAGGCACCGTTGCCTTACGGATCGCTAGTAAACGCGGAGGCACACTTGCCTTACGGATCGCGAGTAAACGCGGAGGCACACTTGCCTTACGGATCGCGAGTAAACGCGGAGGCACACTTGCCTTACGGATCGCGAGTAAACGCGGAGGCACACTTGCCTTACGGATCGCGAGTAAACGCGGAGGCACGCTTGCCTTACGGATCGCGAGTAAACGCGGAGGCACGCTTGCCTTACGGATCGCGAGTAAACACGGAGGCACGCTTGCCTTACGGATCGCGAGTAAACGCGGAGGCACGCTTGCCTTACGGATCGCGAGTAAACGCGGAGGCACGCTTGCCTTACGGATCGCGAGTAAACGCGGAGGCACGCTTGCCTTACGGATCGCGAGTAAACGCGGACAGGTGGTCTGGGTAGGAGCTCAGTCGGGAGCACCCGACTGAGCGGCCCGTACACCGGGAGCGCCCGGCTTGACAACGGGAGCACCCGTTGCCTGTACGGCGGAAAGGGTCGGGAGCGCCCGACCCCAAGCAGGAACAGACAGGTAGAGCCAACCGGGAGCGCCCGGCTGGTAGGCCCGTACCCTGGGAGCACCCAGGTGAGAACGGGAGCACCCGTTCTCTGTACGGAGGAAGAAACGTTGGGAGCGCCCAACGTGGTCAGGAGAGCGGTCGTGTCGAGACCAGGATCAGGACCAGGGCCTCCAAACTCCCATATAAATTTTTGTGACCAGCATTTGTGGTGCCCTCTGAGATATGTTCCCCCGTAAAATAGAACTAAATATCAATATGGCGTCAACTTAAATGATACGACAGATACCGACTGTTACCGACGTCCAATGTTATATATTATATATTTTACACTGTTTTACACTTATAAACGCTTTTAAAGACTAAGAAATTGTTTATTACAATGCTTTATTAAAAATATAATTATAAAATTTAAAAAAGTACAGTAATTATAATTTAATTATATAATTATTTAAATAAGCTGGATTTATATCACGCCTGTACAGTCGCTTTTCTGTAAAAATGACTCGGCTGCTCGATAACGCTTTGTCCGTTATAACCACTGTATCACCGGCTTTCCTTAAAATATTGACAGCATCGTCATCATTGCACGCTGTGATATACTCGCCGTTTACTAAAGAATCCTAGAATATGAATTTAATTATATAATAATAAAATGTAATAATATATAATTATATTATTATTATATTATTTTATTACCTAATTTAAATGAGCTAGACTTATTTCTTTTTCTTATATTTCAAAAACATCCTTCTAGCTTGATTATAAATAAAATTCGTATCGCATCCTTCTTCTATTTTTCCCGTTAATATTTTGTTAATAAAGTTGCACCATTGTAAAATAAATTGTCTTGCAGTTATTTCAATGATAATACTTCGTACAATGGGACAATGCATCATGGGCGTCGAAAATGCTTCAATACTTAGCATATTTTTCAATTTTTCCATTACTTGTACCTCGTGACAAAAGTGAGGAAACTTTAATTCTGCAAGATCTAACGCATGTTGAACACTTTCCAAGATACAGTTATGTTTTATGATCTTAAAGCATTCATCACATTCCATTACAGGTTGCTCTTTCTCAATGATTAATATTATCTTTTGTGCATCCACAAACATACAAACCGTGTTTCCAATTACACAATTGAATGCGAAAATCTTATTCAATAAATAAACTAAACTGGACTGAACGTGACTTGACGTGACTGAATGTGACTCTCTATGACTGTTTTCTAATCTTTATAACATATCCACGCGCTATGACATCTACTGATCTGTTTTATCTGCTGAACGCACCATTTAGTTCATACGTTGGGGGATTATATGGTAGAGGCGCCACTAACGCTGGTACAAGGAGTTTAGTGGCCCTGATCAGGACAGGACTGGTGGCTGGTGTCGGCTCGAGTCCCCTATTTATACCCCGAGCGCGGATGGTGGGGGCCGCCCCACCGCTCGGGTTGCCCCACCGCTCGGGCACTGGAGTGCACGCTGATCAGGCGTGCACGCTGAACATGCGCGCGGTGGCCGCCAGGGCCGTAGCGCGAGTGACGAGTACGCGTATCGTCACAACTTTATTGCTATGGTATTTTGATTCGCGAATTTCGGGACACCCTGTATATATATTTCATATATATATGTATATATATATATAAGGGTCGGACTCAAATAACTTCGGAGATACAGGTTGAAAAATGATAAAAATAATAAATACAAAAATTAACGTTTGATGATGATTATTCAACACTATCATTAGGAATCTGAAATATTTCAGCCATTGCATCAAAGAATGCGGTAATCCGAGTGTCAAAGTTATATTTGACGATGTATGAACGAAGAAAAGTTATTTAAAGCAGCGAATCGTTTGTATATTAAACAGTCTTTTTATTATATTGTAGCAGAGAATGTGCTGTACAGATATTAAGCGTCGAAGTTAACGAAACAGAAATAATTTTGTAAAGCAGAGAATAGTTGGTATGTGAAAAGTATATATAAATATGTACTTTTCATACACCAAATTTTCTCTGCTTTAACAAATTATTTAACAAATAATTTGTTGAAGCAAAGAATAGTTGGTATATGAAAAGTACATACTTATATGTACGATGAGTAGTTGTCATATAAATGTGTACTTTTCATATATACAGGGTGTCCCGTAAGTCGAGGTAAATCGCTCGGGAGATAAATGGGGAACCAAAAACAAGAAAGAAAGTCGATATGAACATAGGTCCAAAAATGCGTTGTTTTCGAGTTATCGCTATTTTTATGTTGAAATTTGAAATTGCTTTGCTTTCAAATTTTTTAATCAAAATTGAAACAAGAGGTGGTTTTTATAAGTTTCAAAACATAATTAAGGTCAAATAAAAGTTGCGGGCTGCTTTAGCACTACCCAGGATGCACCACGTGGAGGTATAGCCCGCTCAGCATCCCTTGGCAGAGATCAGGACCCCACAGTTTGTCACTCCTGCGGTATTTAGTGACTCCAAACCCTCTCTGCCGTGCGTGTGTGTGTGTGTGTGTGTGTGTGAGTGTGATAATACGATAATTATATGAGGTGTTCGAAATGACCTCCTTCTGCATGAATGCAGGCTCTAAGCTATCTTTCTAAGGAGTCCCGAACTCTTTGAAGGACTTCCGAATTTTTCCTAATGTTTTCAAATTTATTAGTAATTTTTTGTCTCAATTCATGGACGTTATTAACTGGCCGTTTATAAACAAAGGATTTTAAATGACCCCAAAGATAAAAATCGCACGGATTGAGGTCGGGTGACCTAGGAGGCCAGCGTACAGGTCCTCCACGCCCTATCCATTGTCGTACGAATTTGCGTTCTAATTCTTGTCGAGCAATTAAACTAAAATGTGCAGGCGCACCATCATGCATAAACCACATATTACGTCGGATGTTCAAAGGAACATCTTCAAGTAGTACATCTAATCTATTTCTAAGAAATTCAACGTAAATTTCGCCATTTAATCTGTTTTCAAAGAAATGTGGTCCAACAAGGGTATTGTTAATGATTCCTCCCCAAACTGAACAACTAAACTGTTGGTGTTTTTTTTTAACAATTGCGTGGGGGTTTGCTTCCATCCATTCATGTGTATTATGAAAATTCGTAATACCTTCTCTATCGAATGCTGCTTCATCTGTAAACAGAATTATTTCACTAATAGTAGGCATTCGTTCTAATTCGGTTATGAACCATTGGCAGAAATTGAGACGAGGACCATAATCGTTTTTAGTCAGTCCTTGAACACGTTGTACATGGTAGGGATACATGGAGTTTCTGTTAAGAGATCTCTATACTGTACTTTTTGGCAGGCCTAATACTCCTGAGACCTTTCTGGTACTAGTAGAAGGGTCAACCCGGAATGCGTTCAAAATTCTTTCTTCCATGTTAGCGTTAATTCGAGGCCTACCCTCTCTTCGACCCTGTGTTAACTGCCCAGTTTCTCGCAATATTCTGTCAACATTTTGAAAAGATCGTTGGTTCGGTACGTATCGCCCAAAAAATTTTTTGATATACAATCTTCTTGCTTTTGTAGCATTAAATGCATGTCGACTAATTCGTTAACGGTTAAACGATTCATTACTGGTAAATAAATTTTAATTTTAACAAACTTTTTTTCTTTGTAAACGAATTCTGGTTGTGAAGCGATTGAACTTTACTGAAATTTCCTTTGTTGTGTCTGAGAAATACATTAACAAATGCTCTCTAATTTCGATGTGCTCACGTGGCTAGTCGAACAATCAATATCTATAGCACCTCTTCGAGTCCGCGTGTTATTGTATCTGCTTTGTTTTGATTTTTTGCTTGTGCCGCGCGGCGGAACGGCGCGACGGACCGTGCACACGCAAAAAATCAAAACAAAGCAGATACAATAACACGCGGACTCGAAGAGACGCTATAGATATTGATTGTTCGACTAGCCACGTGAGCACATCGAAATTAGAGAGCATTTGTTAATGTATTTCTCAGACACAACAAAGGAAATTTCAGTAAAGTTCAATCGCTTCACAACCAGAATTCGTTTACAAAGAAAAAAAGTTTGTTAAAATTAAAATTTATTTACCAGTAATGAATCGTTTAACCGTTAACGAATTAGTCGACATGCATTTAATGTATGGTCTCGCTCAAGGTAATTCTACAGAAGCAAGAAGATTGTATATCAAAAAATTTCCTGGGCGATACGTACCGAACCAACGATCTTTTCAAAATGTTGACAGAATATTGCGAGAAACTGGGCAGTTAACACAGGGTCGAAGAGAGGGTAGGCCTCGAATTAACGCTAACAGGGAAGAAAGAATTTTGAACGCATTCCGGGTTGACCCTTCTACTAGTACCAGAAAGGTCTCAGGAGCATTAGGCCTGCCAAAAAGTACAGTATGGAGATCTCTTAACAGAAACTCCATGTATTCCCTACCATGTACAACGTGTTCAAGGACTGACTGAAAACGATTATGGTCCTCGTCTCAATTTCGGCCAATGGTTCATAACCGAATTAGAACGAATGTCTACTATTAGTGAAATAATTCTGTTTACAGATGAAGCAGCATTCGATAGAGAAGGTATTACGAATTTTCATAATACACATGAATGGATGGAAGCAAACCCCCACGCAATTGTTAAAAAAAAACCAACAGTTTAGTTGTTCAGTTTGGAGAGGAATCATTAACAATACCCTTGTTGGACCACATTTCTTTGAAAACAGATTAAATTGCGAAATTTACGTTGAATTTCTTAGAAATAGATTAGATGTACTACTTGAAGATGTTCCTTTGAACATCCGACGTAATATATGGTTTATGCATGATGGTGCACCTGCACATTTTAGTTTAATTGTTCGACAAGAATTAGAACGCAAATTTGTACGACAATGGATAGGGCGTGGAGGACCTGTACGCTGGCCTCCTAGGTCACCCGACCTCAATCCGTGCGATTTTTATCTTTGGGGTCATTTAAAATCCTTTGTTTATAAACGGCCAGTTAATAACGTCCATGAATTGAGACAAAAAATTACTAATGGATTTGAAAACATTAGGGAAAATCCGGAAGTCCTTCAAAGAGTTCGGGACTCCTTAGAAAGATAGCTTAGAGCCTGCATTCATGCAGAAGGAGGTCATTTCGAACACCTCATATAATTATCGTATTATCACACTCACACACACACACACACACACACACACACGCACGGCAGAGAGGGTTTGGAGTCACTAAATACCGCAGGAGTGACGAACTGTGGGGTCCCGATCTCTGCCAAGGGATGCTGAGCGGGCTATACCTCCACGTGGTGCATCCTGGGTAGTGCTAAAGCAGCCCGCAACTTTTATTTGACCTTAATTATGTTTTGAAACTTATAAAAACCACCTCTTGTTTCAATTTTGATAAAAAAATTTGAAAGCAAAGCAATTTCAAATTTTAACAAAAATGGCGATAACTCGAAAACAACGCATTTTTGGACCTATGTTCATATCGACTTTCTTTCTTGTTTTTGGTTCCCCATTCATCTCCCAAGCGATTTACCTCGACTTACGGGACACCCTGTATACCAACTATTCTCTGCTTTAACAAATTATTTCTGTTTCGTTAACTTCGACGCTTAATATCTGTAGCAGAAATAATTTGTTAAAGCAGAGAATAGTTGGTATACGGAAAGTATGCTTTGTAAGTTAAAACGAGGTCCATCCTGTACAGGGTTGGGTGGAGGGATGCGGAGGGGGCCTTCGGTATTTATAATTTTTATCCTTAATTCTCAGCCTGTATCTCTAAAGCTATTTGAGTCCGACCCTTATATATAATATACAGTGCCTACCTAAAGTTCCGGGCCACCTAAGTAATTTGTGAATGGTTCGAAATATAGGATTGAAATTTATAGGGATACAATGGAATCACAAAGTCTATTATTTAACCACAAAAACACCCACCTCCACACCCCCGGGGGACGGGGGGTGGAGAGAACCAAAAAATCTTAAATGGCATGTGGGGTTGAGTGAGGGCTCGTTCGAAAGGGCTTTCTGAGACGAAAACAACGCGAGGTCGCCGAAGTCTTTACGATTTTTTTTCGCAGAGTTATGATCAGTTGAACATTTCTATTGAGATTTTGCGATAGCGAGGGCCCACGGCGACAACAGAAGAAAGATAAGGCTTTACGCAGGCACGCACGTTCCTGTGTGTGTGTGTGTGTGCGTGTGCGTGTGTGTGCGCTTGCGCGTGCGCGTGTGCGTGTGCGTGTGCGTGTGCGTGTGCGTGTGCGTGTGCGCGTGCGCGCGCGCGCGCGCGCGTGCGTGCGTGCGTGCGTGCGTGCGTGCGTGCGTGCGTGTGTGTGTGTGTGTGTGTGTGTGTGTGTGTGTGTGTGTGTGTGTGTGTGTGTGTGTGTGTGTGTGTGTGTGTGTGTGTGTGTGTGTGTGTGTGTGTGTGTGTGTGTGTGGGTGCGTGTCCGGCCAACCAAGGCGAGACCGCTAGCGTGTCCGGCCAACTAAGGCAAGACCGGGATGGGAACACTGGTGTATGTGAAGGAATAAAAACACTAATTATTTTATCAAATGTTCAAATTGATGTCCTTCGACAACTTGGCAGTGTCCTAATCGAACGTAAAACGTATCGATAACGTTAGTTAAAAAATCGGGTGTGATTGAATTTGAAATATTCTCAACGATGTTTTTACTGATCGATGGATTGGTAGAAGAGGCACAATAGAATGGCCACCGAGATCACCAGATCTGTCCCCATTAGACTTTTTTTTACTGGGGGTACTTGAAAACAAAGGTCTATGAGACTAGGTCCGAAAATTTAGAAGAACTGCAGAAAAAAATAGTGAACGTTTCAAATTCAATCACACCCGATTTTTTAACTAACGTTATCGATACGTTTTACGTTCGATTAGGACGCTGCCAAGTTGTCGAAGGACATCAATTTGAACATTTGATAAAATAATTAGTGTTTTTATTCCTTCACATACACCAGTGTTCCCATCCCGGTCTTGCCTTAGTTGGCCGGACACGCTAGCGGTCTCGCCTTGGTTGGCCGGACACGCATCCACACACACACACACACTCACACACACGGCAGAGAGGGTTTGGAGTTGTTACCTACCGAGGGAGTGACGAACCGTGGGGTCCTTATCTCTCCTGACACACACACACGCGCGCGCGCGCAAACGCACGCACGCACACACACACACACACACACACGCACGCACACATGCACACACACACACACACAGGAACGTGCGTGCCCGCGTAAAGCCTTATCTTTCTTCTGTTGTCGCCGTGGGCCCTCGCTATCGCAAAATCTCAATAGAAATGTTCAACTGATCATAACTCTGCGAAAAAAAATCGTAGAGACTTCGTCGACCTCGCGTTGTTTTTGTCTCGGAAAGCCCTTTCGAACGAGCCCTCACTCAACCCCACATGCCATTTAAGATTTTTTGGCTCTCTCCACCCCCGTCTCCCAGGGGTGTGGAGGTGGGTGTTTTTGTGGTTAAATAATAGACTTTGTGATTCCATTGTATCCCTATAAATTTCAATCCTATATTTTGAACCATTCACAAATTATTTAGGTGGCCCAGAACTTTAGGTAGGCACTGTATATGAAATAACTCGGGAAGACTCCCCCAACAACATATTTAAAAATAAACCAAATCGGAGAGGAAGCCCTTTTTATGCATAATTACCAAAAAATCTATTCCCAGAACATTCCTAGAAATTTCTGCTCTAGGGGTATATAAAGGGAGGGTATGTGAGGCAACCAATATTAGGCCTGAGCCTGTTTCTACAATCTGCTGCAATCAATCGTGATCTACCGCAGAAGTCCGAAACAGAGCCGATCTTCGAGGTCGAAGTTGTCATCACGGAAGTGCATGAACCAATACATTGCGTTGCGTTCGATCAATTTTCGCGGGCCTCGCGGTACTTTTATTAACGCGACGACTCGACTCGGCAGCATTGAGGCCAAATTTGAAGTCGTAGGCCGGTATTCATAGTCGGATCTTATTTCAACACCGTCTTTAACTCCTGGGTACTCGCCGCGGTACGTGAAATCGTGACATCAGAAGCGAGAAATTTCACGCGTTGCCCTTACGGAAAGAAACTACAGCCAGTAAATATTACAGGCTGTAGTTATCACAAAACCCAATGTAGTTATCACAGAAAAGATCACAATAATCTGTAGTTATTACACGCTGTAGTTGCAATAGTGCGTGAAATCCCTGTAATACGGAATACACGTCCATCCCATGAAGTGTGTAATCCACTACACGTGTAATCCACTACATGTGTAATATACTACACATGTGGTAAGTAACTTGTGTAATATACTACACGTGTAATCAGCAAAATGGGTAATACACTATGTACTACACGCGTATAACCTATTGAACGTATAATGTCACCAGTAATCCATGAAATTTGAAATAGCGGGTCTTATATCATATGTATACAAGGTGTCTTTTTTAATTTAAACAGTGCCATTATACAGCACCGATTGATACAGAAATGTAAATATTACATTATCAAAAGAATTTTACCCGTTCACATTTCATGTGCAATAGTTTTGAAAGAATTCTACAATATGTCATATAAAATGTTGCAACAGAAATATTTCTAAACTCTTTTACATGAAGATGATTTTGAAATCTTTTAGTTCAACTGTTTCTGACACATTTCACATGCAATAAATTTGAAAACATATAATGTGAGTAAAAAGTTTTTGCGTGAAATAATTTTGAAAACTATATATTATGTTAGTAATTTTTTAATATAATGATTAGAGGAAAGTCCCCTATTATGAGATAGGCTCCTAATATGCGATAGCAAGGTTTCTGCTAAACTAATAGGCCCTACCTGTTAGTTCCACCATAAACTTATTGCCCTTGGGATAAAACCTATTTAGTGGAAAATTCATTGTTTGATCGTGCGTGTAGTCGTTGCAGAGAAAGAAATTGTGAAATTGGATGTTGTTAAGTGCCATGGATATGAGTCTTTAAACCTTGTTTATTATATAATTAATGAATATTTGGCAATGAGTCCTGCATGCAGCGATAGAGTAAGGTCGTATTAATAGGAAAATACGGGATATGTTGAGTTGCTCCATTGTATAGAGATTAGATTTGGTGATCGCGAAACCGCAACGCGTGGGGCTCATAACATATGATACTCGGGGTACTCCTGGGGTATGAAAGTTATTGTACAGTAATAAAATAAGAGAAAATACTATATTAACGTTAACCCTGCTGAAAATGACAGATTGAATCCGATTGGTTCCGCATTAAATTTTGGTGAAATTGAATCGGAATGAATGCGTTTTCAATCCGGTTAATCGGATATCCGATTGGAAGTGAATCGGTTTTAATACCATATCAATCGGAATCGTTTTCAATTCGACATTTCCGGATTGATCTAAATCCGCCGCTATCCTTTTCAATCGTATTTATGCAAATCCATTTTAATCGGGTAAATAAATTGACCACATGAATCGTATTGAATCCGCATCAATCGTTAAGTTGTAATACAACACCGGAATCGGAATTAATGTGATTTTTCCGGATTCATCTAAATCCGATTTAATCGGTTTCAATCAAATTTATGCTAATCTATTTTAATCGGGTGAATAAAGTGACCACATGAATCGTATTGAATCCGCATCAATCGTTAGGTTTTAATACAACACCCCGGAATCGGATTTAATGGGATATTTCCGGATTCATCTGAATCCGACTTAATCGGTTTCAATCGTACGTATCTGCGCTTAATCTATTTCAATCGGGTAATGAAATTAGTCATGTAAATCGGATTAAATCTGCTCTAATCATTAAAATTGTACGAACGTATTTTAGTAAATGCAAGTCAGCATTTCATTAGGTAGGGGAGACCGGGGACAAACACGTAACAGTGCTATGAAAGTATAAACAAGCCTCTTGCTAGCCCACACAACGTGTTAAATAGTTTGCATTATATAGTAAAGCACGTGTGCCCCGATGGCCCCGATCTTCTTCCCTCTCAACTAGTCGTCGCAGAACGGTCGCGCCGGCTGCACATGCAGGAGCGAATTCGTGTATTTGCATTACTCACAAAACAATTTCTAGATTTAGTTTTTTTGTATCTATGCCTAGTTAAAGTGTATATATCGATGTAATCATTTGCCGGTGCATTCTTCTGAAATATGTATTCATAAGTTATTATAATTGATTTTGATAAGTTTTACGTCGTTTTTAGGTTATAATGTTTTTATCTCAAAAAACGTGTCCGAGGATAAAAGTAACACGACACTGTGGACGATAGTAACACTTCATCCACCGGTTAATAGGCCAAGAGGAAAGGAAAATCGCCATGTCACTTAGTGTATCCAAACGAAACTCCCAAATTCGAAAGATACCTGAACAAGTATTCGGAGCAACACAGATGCAATAATCCGATAACGCAGAACAACATCGAAGCTTAATTAATAGTTACTTACAGAAAAAAGCAAATACAAGTCGCACATTACTCTTCGGTTGAAATACGTGGCATCCCGACAACGTTCAAAGAGCAAATGACATTTAAGTTTTCGGGATGCCACGTATTTCAACCGAAGAGTAATGTGCGACTTGTATTCGCTTTTTTCTGTAAGTAACTATTAATTAAGCTTCGATGTTGTTCTGCGTTATCGGATTATTGCATCTGTGTTGCTCCGAATACTTGTTCAGGTATCTTTCAAATTTGGGAGTTCCGTTTGGATACACTAAGTGACATGGCGATTTTCCTTTCCTCTTGGCCTATTAACCGAGGAGAAGAACATTCGGAGGATGCCTGGGTTTGCTTCGGAGCATACACTCGCTTTTCCAGCATTCGAGAGACGACGTTCATGCAGCTAAGATTATATTTTTGACCACGATTATGTTTGACTACGTTAGGGACATCGAGTCATTGCGTTTGACGTCATTATGTAGAATAGATACTTGACACGTTATTTTATATTCACGCTGAAGATGACCCCAAGAAAGGGTCGAAACGTTCGTGACTTTGTTTATTAATAAATATTTTGCGCATTGTTTACGGCGCCTGGCTCCAATTGCCTTTTGTTCATTATTTATTATTTTAAAAAAATTATTTGTTTAGTTTCTTTTATTTTTATAATAAAAATTATCTTACATTAAAAAAAAATCATATTTTTATTTTATTTTCCCGAAAATAAAAATAGTACTTTCATTCCTACACTATGTTACTTTCATCCTAGACCTTCAGGATGAAAGTAACATTCGACGCACCTGCGGAAAGTCACTGTAGCTCTTTAAATACCTATGATTTAAGATTGAAACCTAGGTTAATAATAGACCAATAATGGGAGTTTCTTGAGGTATAATCTTTTTTGTTACATCTCTAAAAGGTAATTAATAGCTGACGTAAATGTAAAAAATGTTACGTTTGTCCCCGGTCTCCCCTACTTACTATTAATTTTTAATTGCTAAATTAGAAACTAAACTACAAAAATTATAAAAGAAAGTTGAATATAATTAATGGAATATATTTTTTAAGAATTAATATGTAATGTAATATAACTATTTTAAAAAAATTGCATAATATATTTTGCCGTCCGTCAATCAGATTAACAGATTCTCAATCACAAATTGACTAACAAGGGAAGGGCCCGATGTGTTGTCGCTGAGATCTAAATAATAATATTATATTTGGTTTAAGGACGATAAATAAAGGTGCCTAGCAAAATTTTAGCTGCTATGATCCACAGGTGTGGACGGTCTGGTAAAAAATTTTTTATTTAAAAAAATATATAAACGTATATAAATATATATATTTATTTTTAGATTCTTTTTTTTATTCTTTTTCCTGTAGATAATATGTACGAACAGAGATTATAGAAGAGGAAAAAACATGTATGAACATGTATGGACATATTTGATATATAATTATATAGTATTTATATGTTTTTATATATTTTTATATAAAAAATTTTTTATCAGGGGAAGGGGGAGAGGACAGGGGAGGTAACGTTACACATCCTGGTTTACTAACAAGCCGTATAAAGTGGAGGAGTAGATAAAATATTACCATTATCTGGTTAACACAATATACATATGTCATTCTAATATGCATCTTATGTGAAATCAGCGTTTATAAAAATTTATGTGTTTTCTTTGTCTTCTATTGTACTTCCAATCTATCTTTGAAGACCTGTATCTTCTGCTATAATATATAGTCAATAACACCTTAAAATTTAGTGGTAACCATATTTTGTTACGTTCTTTCGAGTGCACTATATTAGAATTTTATTTGCGCTATTATAGCAGAAGATAAAGTCTTCAAAGATAGTGTAGGCGATATATATTTATTCGGTAACGGGCGATATTCCGATCGCGTGGTAGTGTCGCCCGCGCACGTTAGGAGAGACAGACTACCGATCCCTTCCCAGGTATCGGTGGCCAGTCGGCGACGGCACGCGACGAAATATAAGGGATGGCGCGAGAAGATTCCACAGACACAGCCCGGACTCAGCCGAGAGAGATTTTCAGTCGACTACGTCGTAATCCGACTACAATGTATTCAACCTAAGAGAACGTGTGAATAAACTGTGATACCCTATATTTATCCGCCTACAATAGATTGCAAGTACCTACAATAGGAGACAAAGAAAACACATAGATTTTTATAAACGCTGATTTCACATAAGATGCATATTAGAATGACATATATTATAACATTGTGTTAACCAGATAAAGGTAACATTTTATTTACTCCTCCATTCTATACTGTTTGTTAGCGGAACCAGGATATGTAACGTTAGCTCCCTTGTACTCCCCCTCCCCCTAGTAAAAAATTTTTTTTATAAAAATATATATAAACATATGAAAACATATATATAAAAAATGTCCATACATGTATTTTCCTCTTCTATAATCTCTATTCGTATATGTTACAGGAAAAAGAATAAAAAGAATCTAAAAATAATTGAAAAGATTATTTTTGCATTAAATTTTTTATAAAAAGTGAAGTTCAAGGTAATGAGAAAAAATTTGCCTATTATAATCATATATAACAACTGTTACATTTATATATGATTATATGTAGACAAATTTTTTCTCATTACCTTAAACTTCATTTTTTATAAAAAATACAATGCAAAAATGATCGTTTTAATCATTTTTAGATTCTTCTTTTTCCTGTAATATATACGAACAAAGATTATAGAAGAGAAAAAAACATGTATGGACATACTTGATATAAGTATATAATTATATATATATTTATATTTTTATATAAAAAATTTTTTACCGGGCCGTCCACACCTGTGGGTCATTGCAGCTAAAATTTTGCTAGGCACCTTTATTTATCATCCTTTGACCAAATATAATAGTATTATTTAGATCTCAGCGACAACACATCGGGCCCTTCCCTTGTAAGACCGATTCAAAACGATAGAAACCGATTAAAATAAATGAATCCGCGGTGTGAATCCGGTTCCTTAAGGGGATCCTGAACCCGTCTGTATAATACCGACATTATTGCATTATAAGAAATCTTTGAATTGGCTTTACAGAATCGCAAAATTCTTTTACAGAATTAAAGTACGTGCAAAAATCTAGCGCGCTACGGTCGAGTTTGTATGAAAAACGAAAAAAATTAAAAAACACTTATTTTTTGCACGTAGAGCTGTCACCTGACGACAATATTTGCTTAATACAAAAATACTGCAGTTTATATGTACAAAATGAGATAGAGGCGCGCTAGGGAAAACATGTAAGAATAATATCGCGCAAGCAGAACCAAGATTCGAAGCCTAGAAAAAAAGAATTTCTCTAATTGCATTGTTACGTCCTGTGGACTCTACGTGATTTCTTCCTTTCGTGGAATTAAAATCGTAAACAGTGGTTATCAATTGGCAAGCGGATGCAAGCCGTTGCTCGTTAAAAGTAAACTTCCCGAACCCAATAAATTAAACAAGTAATGGATTTGTTGTGATCCAAGTGGTCCCAATAATTCCACGAAACGGGGCAACGGAAATTTAGTTGCGATAGCGGGCAACGAAAATTCAATTGAAACGCGCGATAACGGGAGGCATGGGTCACCATAAATTAAAACGCCATGCAAGGGCTTTCCAAATCACGCGTCTAATATGAGGTCGCGTCGTCACCCTGCCTCAATTTATCAAAACTAAGAGTTCACACGTGTCACCCGTTTAAGAACGCGGATTTGAACTCTGACCCACGCTTCCCAGTAAGCGATAAAGATAAAACAGTATTAGCTTGGACCACCAAAGAGTGGGGAAATATAATTCTAATAACGAACCCGCCAATAGATGACCACTAATTAAAAATTGTGTAACGAGATTTCGGTAACTCGCCACGAGATAGGCGGAAAACCGAAATCTACGTCACAAATAAGAACCAAACTCCACCAATCCTAATCATCCTCGGATTAAATCCGCCCCTTTCAAATCATATAAAAACCGCGACTCCGCGTACCAAAACACACTTTGCACTTGGCAATTGCTCTTGCATTTCGACTCAGTTTCTTTAAACTGCCACGCAGTCAGTCCGACAGTCTAGTCGCGAATCAGTTTAGTAAATTCTGTACCTCTGGTAAATTCTGTGCGCGTCTACCGCCAACCCAGGGTCCTGCCAACGACCCTCAGCACACCCGACGCCCGAGATCCGCGAGTCGCGACCAACGGCGCCGACCAACTTCATTATTACCTACGTCCGCTCAAGGGCCCAACAAATAGTAAGTCCGCAATCTCACTCGCGATTTTTAATCGGATCCTCGGGGTTCACAAACATATATATATATGTATATATTTTATTTGCATATATATATATATATGTTAAATATTTTTTTTTTCTCCTTTTTAACTTCCCAAACTGATTAAACGATAATAATTTCTCACCCCTTACATAATAATTTTAGTGACTATCCGGGGTCGCAAGGGTTTAGCATTGAAAATTAAGAAACGATACGCACGAAGCAGGCGGGCCCGCGTCGTTGAGCGACAGCTCCTCCAGGCGCATCGAGAATATTTTAACCGCCACCATCTTCCACAATTTTCCCTTCCCCCGCGTTCTCTCGCGTACCAAATCCTTCCCGACACCCCCGATTCCTCCCCCTGTTCCGGACCGTCCTATTCCCCGGTTCCTTCCGAGGAACTTGACCGGTTCCCCTATCCGGAGCTCCCACACTCCCCCATCCCTTTTTACTTACGCGACGAATACCGCGAGAGAACACCTTCTCCCGCGTTCTCCACCTCGAGCGTGGAGATTCTTTTTGAAACACCCCGGTTCCCTTCCACCAATAGACCAACCTCTCCCGCGCTCTCCACATCGAGCGTGGAGATCATTCCGGAAATTATTACAATAAATTAATCTCGGCCATACATTAACCCTTAACATTAACACGAGGGTCAAAGTGACCCTGTTGAACATTTCAACTGTGAAATAAAACATGTAGCGCGCCAAAAATCGTATTAGTAGCGTTAGCATAATTCGAGTTTAGGTATTAAGTATCCGTACAGACGCTAGGTGGAACGAACGAGCAGCTTAGTGTCCATTTAGCAGCTGTTTAGTGAGCACGTAGGGTCACCCTGACCCTGGTGTAAATGTTACGTTGAATAAAAAAATTTTTTTTAGTGCCAAAAAAAATCCTTTTTTTTCTTCAAAAGGTGCAGTAAAACGTGAGTAGATGTTTTTAAGTCTATCATCGTGTCTACTTATGCTACAATTGTCTCCAAAATGTAACTTTTGTTTGAGTGTAAAATGTTTTTTACTTTTTAAAAGATTCATATTTTATTATTTTTTCATGTATCTGAAGAGAATAAGTTTGTAATTTTAACCCTTAATATTAAAAATTCAAAATGTTATGATTTTCTGAAGAAAACTTGTTTTTTCGAAAATTCAAATTTGTTAATAATTTTTTTTATAATGTTAATAATAAAAAATACCACTTTAAACTATTCAGGCCTTTTCTTTAATGTCTCTAGTATATTTCAGAATTTTTTCATACTTTTATATACATTTGCTTAAGAGTTATAAACAATCTGTGCAGGGTCACGTTGACCCTGGTATTCATGTTAAAGGGGTATGCATCTTAAAATGTAACTTGTTCGAGTATCAAAATAAATATACTTTTTGAAGGATTTACATTTGTATTATTTTTTTTCTTAAAGTAACATACCTGAAGAGGATTAATGTGCAATATTAGCCCTTAATATTAAAAATTCTAAAAATTATGAGTTTTTGAAAGAAATCTTGTTTTTTCGAAAAATTGAATTTTTCAACAATTTTTTTTACAATGTTAATAATAAAATTATCACTTTAAACTATTCAGGTCTTTTCTTCAATGTCTCTAGTATATTCCAGAATTTTTTCATATTTTTATATACATTTGTTTAAGAGTTATAAACAATCAAAAATTTGCAGGGTCCAATTGACCCTGGTGTTCATGTTATGATTGAAAAAAGAGGTGTTAATGTTAAGGGTTAAAATATAATAATTAATTAATTATTAATGTAAGAATCAATTTATTAACGTAAGAATACAAGTGTAAGAACGTTTCAAACACACACGCACACACTCATGGGATACATCCTTTTCTTTTTCTTTTTCTTTAAATCGTAAAATGTACTAACCGGGCAGGATGTCAAATTCAAAGTAGATCCATCCCCTCAATAAATCCTGTCCGATGACCTCCGAACTCATGTAACACCCGCGTATTCTCCATACACATATACACACACCACACATGAACTGTACCATTTGCGTTTTGTTTTTATGTTTTTCTATATACACATAAATGTAACTGTCTCATTGATTTTTATCATTTATAATAAATAATTGTAATGTTTTTAATTTCAAAAATTAAAGTCTAATTATTTAATTTAACACCTCGTCACCAACCTTCCCGCTCGCAAAATCGTACACGGTCCGATCCCAGGTAATAGGGATTGCATAATCCTTGACCTGAAACAGGACCGACGATCGCACGGCTCGCAGTAGGCGTAATAGCGTCCCTTCGGACGTTGACCCTTGACTGGAGCCTTCCGAAAAGTGCGTTCGACTTGAGGCACGCGTTTACTCGCGCGACCCGAGATAACCTTTAAGTATTCTCTTACGTCCTTCCTTACCCCGTCCCTTCTGGGTAGCCTTTCCTTCGCTTCCCAGTTTTCCTTTTCATTGAAACTCCCGGGGTTTGGACGTAACAGCATTTTATGAATGCAAATACCCTGCCAAAAATGTTCGATTAAAACCGATTTTAAAAAAAGTAATCCGAATCAATCGGGATTTCTGCACCGAAAATACGGTATTAAAACCGATTGAAAATAGTCAAATCGAATTTAGTACGCTTCAGGCGGATTAATGTTGGGTGATATACATCCACCTCAATCCGAAATTATACGATTTTATAAGTTATAATTAAATCAGTTTTAATGTGATGTGAATCTGTCAGAGGATGAGAAAAGTAATCCGTTGCAATCCGAAATTCTATTTTACGGATAATATTTAAATCGGTTTTAATGCAGGTATGAACGGAGGCCGCAAGAAAGCACACTCCTCAAAAATAGGTTACAACACTTATCAGAGGCCCGGAGAGTGAGCACGCTCTGACTGGCGATCCTGCAAACGCTGAAGAACCACGCATTTTTTTTTTTTTTTTTATGTTGTAACAATGCACCCCGAAATGTGCATCGTCCCGGCCGTTCACCAGCCGAGCCGCCCGACCGACCACCCGTCGGGCGAAGACAGGGGGCGGAATGGCCCCCACATATCTTTTAATCAAAATAAAGTCGGCGCACTCGCCGCCGGATATCGATTCGGCACGACCGATCGATATCCGAGAGCGCCCGAAAACGTATCAAGCATCTTCGCGACTCCGGAGCGCTCGACGCCCCTACTCCGGCTTGACATCCCCGCCACGTGCGTCTTCACGTCAACGCTACCCCCGCTACCGAAGTAATGAGCCCCGGGGGATATAAAAAGGCAACGAATTTGCCTAATTGTCAGACTCCGTCGTGAGACAGTAATCCGTCCAGACCTGTCCGCTGCTCACGACTTCCAGTCCCGATCCTGCTCCTAGCAATTACCAACCGTGTCGACGAGGTTGAGAGTACTCAGTCTCTATTCGGGAGTTCCCGTACGCCGACACCGCTTTCCTGAGTCGGGCGTACCCGGCCGTGGCCTTTTGCTTTCCTCGACGTGTACTGTACAGAGCGTGCTCTGTCCTGCCGGGTGTTCCCGGTTGCCGTCCACGTGTACTGCGGAGGAGAGTACTCCTCCCCGTCGGGTGTACCCGATTACACGCAGCTTCCTGGCATTAAATCCACGATCCTCGTGCCGCGTACCCACTCGCCATTTGCACGCATTCAACCGTGCGAATTATACACGCCTCGTGTCATTATATCGCGCACCTACTCGCGCCGCGTGCACGCCTCGCGCCTTTCTAGGGCATTTACGCGAATCTCCGAAATTAGGCGCCGCCCACTTCCCGCGGTACTTTCACTTTCTAGCGCCGCCCCGCGTAGACTATCGACGCGCCCATCGATCGTGAGCCGAAACATCCCGCGAGCTACCGCCGCGAGCCGTGTCCGTAAATTCGGGAAACTAACGACGCCCCGCCTTGCGCATATTGTGTCAAACACAGATTGTAATACGTACACGAACTCGCCGTATAAACTGTAAACCAGTTATTAAAAACGAATAAATTATCTTTAAACCAGATCTTTGAATATAGACCCGAGTATAAGCGCTTTTTCCTCCGCACCTTTTTCTCGACCCTGACCACGCCGCGAGCTACGATCCGAGCTTCGAGAACACAGGTTGTTTTAATGTTGATCCGATGTCCCACGATGCGGTACCCAAGAGCTTGCCTACAACCCGCATATAGCATAAATACATTATAAACAAATAAATTGATAAGTAGATCCTGGAAGTGCGTTTTATTCCGGAGTGAAGCATTTGGGAAAAACTTGCAAAAAAACCCATTTTATATCAAGCAAAATAAAAGGGGAAGAATGGAATAAGGGTAAAAGGAAATTAATATATTGAAGAATATATTACATCTAGTCCTGTAAGAAGTGCTTGGGCAATCTACATCTAATTTTTATAGGAATATCATCAACGTCGTAGTTGCCAACATCACGGATAAGCGGGTTATCATGCTCCGGTTTACACGCCTTATTAATCATATCGGACCCAACTTTATTAACAGGCTGAATCTGAGCCTGAACATGGAGGTCAGCGACCCGCGTATCACGAGGCAGATTGAGAATAATTCGGAGAAATTTATTCTGCATAATTTGCAAACGTTTAAAGTGAGTCTTCCCCACAGGGGCCCACACAGGAGCAGCGTAGAGCAAAACCGGTCTAACACAAGTCTTATACAAGAGCAATTTATACTTAAGTAAAAGATCGCTCCCCTTAGCTATAAGAGGGTAAATCCTCTTCAGAGCGCCGTATGTTTTAGAGACTCTATCGCTGACAGCAGGGCCCCATCGAAGGCCCAAATCTACTTTTACTCCAAGGTATTTAACCACCCTGGACCATGGAACATCATAATTTCCCATCTTAATCAATGGAGGCAGCGGGAATACCTTGCGGGTAATAATAATCGCCTCTGTTTTTTCATTGTTAATGACCATCCTTCATTCACGAAGGAATCGAACGATGGCATCAACATGCTCCTGCAACCTAAGAACAAGCAACGCCGGACTCCACGACGACGTGTAAACGGCGGTGTCGTCCGCGTACACCGCCAAGCTAGTTTTAGGATTTTTAGGTATATCATTGATGAAGATGTTAAACAATACGGGTTCCAGGATGGAGCCCTGCGGTACCCCAGTGGGTACACCAAAAACGGAAGACTGACCTCCCTCAAAGCAGACAAAAAAGGAACGATCCTGAAGGTATGATCGTAATATCTTAATAATATATAATGGTAAGCTCAAAAGATTTAACTTATACAGCAAAGCCCTGTGCCAGACGGAATCAAAGGCCTTCTGGATATCCAACAGCACCATGGCCGAACTACGCTTTTTATTAATTTCCATCGCAAATGCCTCCGTTACCCTAAGAAGCTGCTGAACAGTAGAATGTCGCGGTTTAAAGCCGAATTGTTCATTGATTATAATTCTGTTTTCGGAGAGAAAGGAATTAATTTGAGTTAACAAAACTCTCGTATATTTTACTCAACGAGCTCAAGAGGCTGATTGGCCTATAATTTACAGTAGAGGATTGTGATTTGCCAGGTTTAGGAAAGGCAAGGACTTTGGCCGTCTTCCAGCAAGATGGAAAGTAACATAATCGAAACGAATATAGAATTATGTAATAAATTTGTAAAATAATTTTAAAGGATGAATTCTTAAGCATAGAGGTGGTGACTTTGTCAGAACCGGGGGCTTTATTGTTAGGGAAGGTTTTAATGATATCATAAATTAATCGGGGAGTAATAAATTCGAGATTACAATTCGGCAAGGAATCATCCAAAGTATTTACGAATTCATCAACTACAACTTCATGAGGGGAAGTGAGATCGTCAGCGTCCTGATAAACTTTATAAAAGTTTTTAGCTAAAAGCAGAGCTTTTTCACCAGGATCGTAAGCAAACGCACCATTATCCAAGGAAAAGGGAGGCGCAGGGGTTTTATTCCTTTGGAGAGATTTAGTTAAACTCCAGATACTATTGTCGTTAGTTTTGGCCCGCGATAACCGTTCGGACCACTTCTTATTTTTAGCATCACTAATCATATTGTGAATAATGGATGTGAGAACATTGCGATATCGCTTAAACCTTTCTAGACCGAAACGCTGAAATTTACGACGATAGTAATTACGAAGCTTAATGAGTTTATCGAGATCCGCAGCCACTGAAGGATCATCAGTGATATAATTTAAGTTATAATCTAGTGGTTTAGAAGATTGTCTAGAAGAACGACAAAGAAACTGCTGTAAATTGTTTATACAAAGATCAATTTCAGTCTCATTAGATAAATTATAAATTACTTTCCATCTTAAAGTAGAAGACTTAAACTTGTTCCAGTTCATTTTGTAGGACTTAAAAGATTTTCTCTCAATGGTGGAGCTGTCAAGAGCCAGCATAATAGGAAAGTGGTTGGAGGATAAATCGTTCAAAGTGAGACAAGAAAAATTATTGTTGATATTTTTAGCGATAAAAAAGTCAATATTTGAAGGATATCTACGAGGGACTTTATGGGAATAGGTAGTACTGTAAATCAAATTAAGATTATTATTATTAACAAAATTAAGCAGATGAACACCTCGGCTGTTGTTTGTAAAATTATTCCAAAAACGATGCTTGGCATTAAAATCTCCTCCAAGCAATAATTGATGGTGGTCCTTAAATACATCCGCGAGAAGATTTACATCAAACTTGACGCTGGGAGAGATGTACGTTACACCCAGAGTAAAATTTAGGCCGGACAGCAGCCTAATCAACAGCAACTCACAGCCATTCAGAGCCGGAGCAAGGAGCGTGTGGAAGCGCAGCGAGTCACTGACGACCATGGCCAAGCCCCCACCCTTAACACGCGGGGAATCAGAGCGTACAATTTTATAACCCAAAAATTTCAGTTTTGTACTCGAATGCAACCATGTTTCCGTGACCATGGCAACGTCGACGTTATTGGTGAGAAGAAAATGATGAAATTCCGCGTTTTTATTGTTTATACTTGTGGCGTTCCACAAGCAAATCTTAAGCGGCTTAGTGAGTGGAGGCATTTCAGATACCCTCGGCCGCCTCAACAAACGCCTGTAATCTGCTAAGGCCATCAGAGCAGGTGGCCAACTTTTTATTTAGATCTTTAATAACGGAGATCATTGTATTAATATTCACCAACTGGCTGAGTTTCCTAATCTCAGAAACAAGGCAGTTAAAATTAGCCACGTCCTCCGAGGCAGCAGAGCGCGTATTACTGCGAGAATTATTCAAAGCCTCGAGGTAAGTTTTCGGAGGCAAATATTGAGTGGGTTTATTTATCTTAGAGGCAGCCTGAACACCCGAAAGCAAAGGATTATTTGCAATTGAGGAGGGGAGAAGAGCGTGCAAGTTTTTATTCTTAACATGCGGGTTGTTTGCTAGTCCAGAGGGTCGATTCAAGGCCGTCCGCTTCTCGAGAAACTTCACATACAACGGGCATTGAGAAAAACTGGCCGGATGATCCCCGAAACAATTCACGCACTTAGCTGGAGAGCCCGGATCCTTCTTACAGCTTGAGGTTATGTGGTTTTCGGCACATTTGACACATCGAGGTCTTTTAAAACAATTCGTAGAGGTGTGGCCAAAGGCCTGACATCGGTAACATTGTAGCACAACTTTGCGATTAATGTATTTGTCCCAGTAAATCTTTGAGTAGAACAAGAATCTGATTTTCCGTAATTGAGACAGAGGAAATTTAGAGCTCAAATTAATTTTATAAGTAGCATACAGGCTGTTTTCATCATTAAGCATCGTGCAAGAGTTGACTTCTATACCGAGTTTCTTCAATTCGTTTGTAATCGTGAGGTTAGGGATGTTTGGCAGACCCTTTAAGGTAACCGTGGTCGTTTTTTCCTCCGGCAGAGAGTAGGTATGAAAAGCGTAATTACTTGCAATTGCGAACTTCTTGAAAGCCGTGTAATCATCAATTTTGAAGAACTGGATTTTTACTTGGTTACCAATATATTTTACATGGAAATTTTCTCCGACATCCGTCTTTAGTGAATCGATAAAAGCAGTATAATTCGTTATCTTCGAAGCAAGGTAAATAGGGGGAGGTTTCCTATTTGTTTTCGGATTATGATCCTGAGTCGTCTCTTCACTAGCTTGAAGGGCATGCACACGATTTCTCTCGGGGTCGGAAACATGCGGTCCCGAGCAAGGCACCCCAGCCTCGTCATTCAGATCAACCGCATCGGCCAAGGATTGAAAGCGATTAATGGTGACAAATTTACCTTGAGTATAGGTGTCAGTATCCTCAATACGAGGAAGTTTGTCAAATCCTGAGGATGCAGCGCCTCATCGTCATGAACCTTTCGTTTGAGCGAAGATTTCGTATACTGCCTACCCCCCGAGTTGGAGGGGTGTCCAGGCGAAGAATCCAGTTTCTCCACCACACCGGTGCGAAGGCAAGGAGCCACAAAAGACGGGGAAGGCACCGTCAGCACAGCGGAGTCGCAGAGAGAGCACCAGTCCCAATATCAAACGTAACACAGCGAACCAGACTATGCCCCACCGCAGTCATTCAAGAACCTCGCAAAGAGGTTCCGTCTCCCTATATAGGGATAGATGTTGAATCTTGAATACGGGTTACGGGCTCGGCGATGCGCCGCATATTGAGCGCGAGCCGTACTATTCCCGGCTCGCAAGCCCGAGCTGTCGCGCCGCGCCGCGCTCGCTCCGTCATATGTTCTTAGCGGACAGCAGGGGCCTATTGCACAATAATTTCCAATTAATAATATTAGTGAAAAACAAAGTTTCTTCAAAATATTATTAACTTGTAAATTATTGTGCAATAGGCCCCTACCGCCACATAATTTATAGAGCAAAACGATAACAGAAAAATGATGATCTCTTATAATTAAATAGTTATTATTAAATAATATTTGAAGTAAATATTAATATTAAATAAATGTTTTTTTAAATTATTATAGTAAATAAATAATTATTGTAAAATAAATATTAAATTAATGTCAAATAAATGTTAAATAAATGTTTTTTTAAATTATTATTGCAAATAAATAATCAATATAACAAATATTATATTATTGTCGAATAAATGTTAAATAAATGTTTCTTAAAATCATTATTGTAAATGAATAATTTATGTAAAATAAATATCAAATAATGTTGAATCAATGTTAAATACATGTTTTTTAAAATCATTATATTGCAAATGAATAATTAATATAAAATAAATATTAAATTAATGTTGAATAAATGTTAAATAAATGTTTTTTTAAATCATTATTGCAAATAAATAATTAATATAAAATAAATATTAAATTAATGTCAAATAAATGTTAAATAAATGTTTTTTTAAATTATTATTGCAAATAAATAATAAATATAACCTAAATATTATATTATTGTCGAATAAATGTTAAATAAATGTTTCTTAAAATTATTATTGTAAATAAATAATTTATGTAAAATAAATATCAAATAATGTTAAATAAACGTTAAATACATGTTTTTTAAAATCATTATTGCAAATAAATAATTAATATAAAATAAATATTAAATTAATGTTGAATAAATGTTAAATAAATGTTTTTCTAAATCATTATTGCAAATAATTAATCAATATAACACAAATATTAAATTAATGTTGAATAAATGTTAAATAAATGTTTTTTCAAATCATTATTGTAAATGAATAATTTATGTAAAATAAATATTAAATTAATGTTGAATAAATGTTAAATGTTTTTTTTCAAATTATTATTGCAAATGAATTATTAATGTAAAACAAATATTAAATCAACGTTAAATAAACATTAAATAAACGTAAAATAAATGTCCTGTAAATTATTATTTCAAATAAATAATTAATGTAAAATTAATGTAAAATTAATATTAATTAAATAAACATTAAATAAGTATTATTTTTACAAAAAAAAATTGTAAAAATGTATAATTAATCAAAAATAAATATTTAAAAAACATTTAAGAAACATTTTCTGCTGATTGGGTATGGATTAAAATGTAATGATTTCGGATAATCCGCGAAAGCGATATTAAAACGGATTATGTTTTAATCGGTTTTAATCGAACATTTTCGGCAGGAAAATGCCACATGCAAATATCAAAAATTACAATTACTTGCAACAAACCGTTTAAAGTATCGTACATGCTAGAATCAGAAGATTATGTACATAGCTCTATAGTTCCCATAAGCAATGTCAAAAGCAAGCTTATTCACATAGATGTAGGATATTGTAGATATTTATGCAAACCTCCAAATACATTTAAAATTCAATAATAAATATAACTTTGTAATAAATACAATTTTGTTTCTTTATTTATATACACAGTCGAATATAATTATGACAAAAATTCGATTCAATTGCATTATATCCGATTTCCTTTTCATCCGAAAAATCGGAGAATTTCAAATTCAAACGAATTACTGTTGCTTTATCACAGACTATATAAATTGAATTCTTATTGCATTCAAATTAATTTAGTTTTTATCCCCAAAATTGGTAAATTTTGGGGTAAATATGCATATTAGGTCAAACCTCACCGATGACCTTGACCTTGACATATATTGTCAAGGTCACCCTCCTGAATGACCTTCAAAAGATTTTAGCCGGCGGTCATTGTTCGTTAAAAAGTTATTAACAAAAAGAAAATTAAAAATATAGCAGTTATTTTGAGTATTAAAAGGCATAAACGACCTTGACCTTAACATATGTTGTCAAGGTCACCCTCCTGAGTGACCTTCAGAAGGTTTTAGCAGGCGGTCATTGTTTATTAAAAAGTTATAAACAAAAAAATTTTGGTGGAAAAAATTATTTAAAGCAGTGAATGGTTGGTATATTAAAAGGAAAGTTATTTAAAGCAGAGAATAGTTGGTATATTAAAAAGTATATACACAATTTTATGTATTAGAAAGTGTGAATACAAGTATTCTCTGCTTTAATCATGGCAGAAGCATGTTAAAGCTTTGTTAAAGCAGATAATAGTTGGTTATTGACAAAACCTATAGGTTAGTGACGCGTTTTATAAGTATGTGTTTTCTAAGTTGAAGCACATACAAAGCACACATTTGTAAAGCGCGCCATTAACCTATAGATTAGTGACGCGCTTTACAAGTATGTGCTTTGTAAGTTGAAGCACATACTCTCTATTCTCTGCTTTAAATTACTTTCCCTTTAATATACCAACAATTTACTGCTTTAAATAATTTTTTCCACCAAATTTTTTTTGTTTATAACTTCTTAATGAACAATGACCGCCAGCTAAAACTTTCTGAAGGTCACTCAGAAGGGTGACCTTGACAACATATGTCAAGGTCAAGGTCGTTTATGCCTTTCAATACTAAAAATAACTGCTATATTTTTCAAACTTTTTTTGTTTATAACATTTTAATAAACAATGACCGCCAGCTAAAACCTTCTGAAGGTTACTCAGGAGGGTGACCTTGACAACATATGTCAAGGTCAAGGCCATCGGTGAGGTTTGACCTAATATGCATATTTACCAATTTTGGATTAAACCGGATTACAAAATCAACTCTATTATTAAAATTGGATATTATTAAAACGGATTGAAATTGCATACGCGCAATCGCTGAATTTCGAATTAAAACGGATTAATGTTGTCTGTCCTAGCAAATCGGATTCAGATGGATTACAACCGATTTTATTGAATCGATGTTTTTGTAATTGAAACAGACTCATCTCTTAAAAAGAAAATATACAAATTAGGCGGATTATTTTGGATTATATATCCATCCAATTATTAGTGTTTATTTTGGATTGACAACAATATGGATTAGAATGTAATTATTTCGGATTGGAAATAATCCGCAAAAGCGATATCAAAACCGATTATAATTAGTTCGGAATTAAAATCGATTACTTTTTAATCCGGGCGCGGATTGAACCGATTAAAACCGATTAAAACCGATTAAAACGGATTACGTTTTAATCGGTTTTACTCGACCATTTTCGGCAGGGTACAGACGCTGAATAACAAGAAGAGCAGTGTTGCGTGAAACAGTAGTGTCCGGATCTTGTCAGAGATGGCGCTGCCTGCAATCTGACAAGGACAGATATATCGTATAGGTATCCGTTAGACAAGGACAGGTATAGCACGGTAACACAGAAAACATAGTAAACGATCGAAATTATCGATTATTTTTAGTTCCGTGCTAGATCGTGGCGCTGTCACGTTGGAGTTCGCCTGTCACTTCAGGATCCCCTTAATACGGAATTCACGGATTTATTACGATTGACACGGATTGACTAAAACCGATTCAAACCGATAGAAATAGATTGAAATGACATCCTTGAATATGATTCCGTTTCAATCGTTTCTAATCGGTTTAATCGTTATGAATTCGTGAATTCCGGATTAAGAAACCGGATTCATACGGATTGAACTTTTTTCAATCGGACATTTTTAGCAGGGAAGGGAAAGTTCATACGAAATTATAAGAGTGTCCTGGCCATGATTTGAGGAGGAAAGGTGGAGGGGAAAGATTATATATATATATATAATAATAAAGATATATAAGAAAGCTTCATGTATAATTTCTGTTGTTTATTATTTAATTTAGAGCAATATATATGGTTCTAATAATTTTAATTGTTACATACTTGTAGCAAATGTGAATATCATAAATATCAATAAATTGCGTGTTTTAAATTAATTTCAAGCAAAACTAAATAAAATTTATTGATCAGTTTTGCATGTAATTAATTACAGAATTTAATATTTGTATAAATATCAAATTCTGTAATTAATTACATGCAAAACTAATCAATAAATTTTATTTAGTTTTGCTTGAAATTAATTTAAAACACGCAATTTATTGATATTTTTAATATTTACATTTGTAACAAGTGTGTAACAATGCAATTTTTTGTTACATAACCATTTGGTAACATCTTCGAAGAGTATATTACACGTTATGTATGCTTTACATAAAGTTATATTACGGCAATGCACAAAAGGTAGAAATTACCACTAACGTGTAAATAAACCATACAATCGCGATATATTTTCTGTTACATTTCGTTTTATCAAGATAATATAATAATAATATACCCGTGTTTGCTGGGTAGGTACAACCTTGAAAAAATCGAAGTAGTTATGTTTGTACCTCGAAAAAATCCAAGTAATAGTAGTATTAGTAGTATTTATTAATGCTTCACCTTCTGGTGCTTACATAGCAGTTTAGCCTGCCAGACTTTACACAACTATACATTTGTTAAATCCTGCTTCCGGTTTTTACATTTCACTATTACAACCCTGCTTATAAACTATTCGAATACAATACACATTATAGATTTTTACATTTGGGCTGTTTACTCCTTTCTTTCTCCATTTCTAATCGTATCTCTTTCAAACCTTTCATCCATTCATACCCTACTCCATCATCACTCAGCATATCAACCATTCCTCCTTTCCAACTCTCCACCCTTTCACATCTCGTTCTTACATGCCGCATGTCTTCAATTTCTTTCCCGCATAGTCTACATTTTCTCCATTCCTCATTCATCCAATGCATATTCCCTTTCGTCTCATTTCCACACCTCATTCTCGCTATTAGGCTTATCTTTTCCTTCCCTTTTCTAACCCCATCTTTGATATATCTGGGCAACCATCCTATTTTTATCTCTTTGTAATCCTTGCACGCTTTTGATTTTTTCATTTTTTCCGCTCTCTCCTGCATATCTACTTCTTTGTCTCTTGTCACCATGCATTCAATACCTTCATCTCCTATCCTTATCAGTTCTTCCTCGCTCATGCCGCATCTCTGAATGTACTCTCTTCTCTCTTTACTTTCTGTCGACCAATTTTGTATATCTTCTCTGCTTTCCTCCTCCTTTCTTTCCTTCCAGCATTCTCTTAGAATTACATTTCTGTTATCATTTGTCATTTTCTCTTCATATTTTGCCGCTCTGCGTCCCGCTACAATTCTTATCTTCGCTCTCTTCATTTCTTCTCTCACCACGTACCCCGGGGTAGATCTTTGTAAACCTAGAATCCACCTTATATATCTTTCTTGAACTACCTCTACCTCCTTCCTTTCTCTGTATCCCCATATCTCTACTCCATATAACATTATTGGTTTTATAATTCTATCGAACAATTTCATTCTCCATTTTATATCCGCGTTAAACTTCCTTTCTCCATAACTCCATATCCATGCCATCGCGATTTTTCCTTTCCTTATTCTTTCTTTTATGTGCTTCTCGTCATTATTGTTCCTGCATATTTTATACCCTAAGTAATTAATTTCTTTTGTCTCTTCAATTCTCGTATCTCCCCACCACCACTCTCTCTTCCTCTCTTTGCCTCCTCCTTTCTTGAATATAATTATTTTGGATTTTTCTGCACTTAGCTCTAGTTTCTTCCTTTTTATATACCTATAAAAAACCTTCATCATTATACTCAGCATCTCTTCACTTTCTGCAACAAGTACAATGTCGTCTGCATATTCTAGCGACCATATCTTTTCCTTTCCAATCTTCACTCCTCCAGGATTTTTCTTCATCTCTTCTTCTATGTCTGAAATATATATGTCAAATAATGTCGCACTAATTGGACGTCCCTGCCTCACTCCTTTTACAGCCCAGAATTCTTCCGTTTCTTTATTGCCTATCTTCACTCTGTATCTAGTTTCGCTATAAATCTCTTTTACTCTATCAATTAAACCTTTACTTATTCTTCTCTTTTTCATCATCTCCCATATATTTCTTCTCTGTTTAACCTGTCGAAAGCTGTTTTCAGGTCAGCGAAAAAAGCGAACAATTTTCCTCCTTTTCTTTTGATCCTCTTTTCTATTACATGTTTTAATATTTTTATGTTCTCTATTGTTCCTCTTCCCTTCCTAAAACCTGCCTGTGTTCTGCTCCATCCACCTTTTTCGTCCAGCTTTTCTACAATCTTGGTGTTTAAGCAATTCGCATATATCTTATATAACGTGCTCGTAAGTACTACCCCCCTGTAATTTTCTACCTTTTTTCTGTCTCCCTTCTTTCGTATCGGTATTATCACCCCCATTCTCCAATCATCTGGAAAGCCTTTTCCTTCCCATACCATCTTGACTAGTTCAGTGGCATTTTTAACTAGATTGGCGTCTCCACTTTTCCATACTTCGTTTCTTATACCATATTCTCCTGCTGCTTTACCATTCTTTAATTTCTTTACCTCGCTTATTACCTCTTCGATCGTCAGTTCTATTGTATCTCCCTCTTCTTCTTTATTTCTTGCTCCCCTTCCGCCATGATTTTTATCACTTCCTTCTAGATTTTTCATGAAGTATTCTTTCCACTCCTCCAAATCAATTTGCTTGCATACGTTTTCTCCTTTTTTCCTACCCCTGTTTATAAAGTCCCATGCTTGCTTTTCTGTTTTTATCTTTTCGATTTCTTTCTCCTCCTTCCTCTTCCACTCTTTTTTCTTCTTTAGGCATACCAACTTATAAGAGTGTTTCATTTCTTTCCATCTTTTCTTCTCCACTTCTCCTCCATTTATTTTCTTTCTTTGCTTGTTTAGCTCTTTTTTCGTCTTCTTACACTCGTTGTCCCACCACGGACTCCACCCTAACTTTCTTCCTATTCCTTTCTTTTTCTTTTTTGTTGCATTTCCTATATTGTCCTTCATTTCCTTCCACTTCTCTTCAATATTGCTCGTAACTCTCCACTCTGCTCTTTTTATGTTTGCTTTAAATACTCTCTTTCCCTCTTCAGACCAGTCCTGAATCTCCTCTTTTTCTTCACTTCCACTTCTCCTTTCCTCTTTTTCCCCTCTTATCCTTATTGTTATTGGTTGATAGTCGGAGTCTGTCCTGCATTGCACTTTGAATTTTTCTACTCTGTCCCATGCTTCGATATTCGCGATTCCTAAATCTATTACTAATCTATTTCCATTTTTTTCATAGGTCCATTCGCCTTCTTCGTCGCCGTATTTTTCTCCATTCATCACCATCCATCCTCTGTCTTCGACCATCACTAAAAGGTCTCTACCTTGCTTATTTATCAGTCTGTCTTTTGAGCTTCTCTTAACTGCATCTTTATCATGCTCAGTCCATGGTGTACCTCCTTCACTTCCTATCCTCGCGTTGAAATCACCGCATATTAATAGTATTTCTTCTTCATTTTCTTTCACTGTTTTCTTTAAATTCTCAATTAGTTCTTCGCCGCCTCCTCTGTTATAAATGGTCATTATTCTCCAACGCTCCCCTCCTACTATTATTCTTCTTTCCTGAATGCCCTCTACTGTATCTACAAATTCCTCCTCCTCTAGCTCCTCTCTCACCCCGGTAATTATACCCCCCATCGCTCTTCCCCTCTTGCTTTCCCTCTTCGCACTCTGACTTATCCATCTCCATCCACTCGGCATTCTTTCACACCAATTCTCCCAATCTTTCTCCTCTAACCAAGTTTCAGTTAATCCTATTATGTCAAAATTATTTAGATATTCCCAAAATTCCTCGTCCTTACTCTTTACTCCAGCAACATTCCATACAATCATTCTTATTTCTTTCTCATCCAGACCTCTCTCCTCCATTCTCTCCTTTACTTCCATCTGTTTGTCCCCCACGAAATCTTCCTACTCTCATTTCACCACATTCATCATTCCATACATACTCTGTTCCGTTCTTAAATGCTCTATTGTATCCTATTTTAACCGTCGCTCCTCTCTCCCTCTCATTTTTCGCCCACGCTCTTATTTCTCTCTGTCTCATTCTTTCTTTTATGGTTAGATCATCATCAACAAAAATCCCTGATCCTTTCAGATTCATTCGCTTCTCCATTAGTTTTCTCTTGTCTTCATACCTTTCCATTTTTACTAAAATTGCTCTTTCCTTCCCTTTTCCTATCTCGAACACATCCTCTATTCCTTTTTCGTAACCTGCACACCCCAATTCTTTAAACACATCTTTTACTACCTCTCCTATATATATATATATATATATATATATATATATATATATATATGCGTTCTCTTTTCTGCCGCTTGCACCTTTTATTATAATATTCTTCTTTTTTTCCTTCTTCTCAGCAGCTTCGCATCTTCTTTCTAGAATTCCGACTTTCCGTTTTAATTCATTATTTTCATTCATCATTCTTTCTTCCCTCTCTCTGCATTCCTTCTTGAACTCATCAAACATCTTCGCAGCATCTTCTTTGTTTCTGTTTAGCTCCCCGATTATTTCGTCTATTATCGATTTCTTATGCCTTTCAAGCAGTATCTTCATTTCTTTTCCATTTTATGATCTTTTTCTCTATTTTCCTTGTTAGATTTAATTTCTTTTTTTGTTTCCTTTATACTAGTATCTTCTTCCTTGTTTTCTTTCTCTCTTTTCCTCTTTTATTTCTGCTGCGTCCTGTCTCCTTCCTCTTCGCTTCCGTCCGACTCACTCTCTCTATTCCTCTTCCACCACGACGCTATCGAAATTGTGCTGCTTGTACTACTTTTCCTCTCCCTACTCAACCTCTCCGCGTTCGTCCTTCTTCCCCGCCTGTTTCCTTTGGTTATATCCGACTCTCCCTTTCCACTTTTGATGCCGCTTACTGACGCGTGTTTTAGCAGCCACCACTCAGTTCGCTGCTCCGCCGAAACCTCTTCGGTTTGCTCCTCCACGCATCTCTCCTGTCTTTCCTCTCCCCTCCTCTCACCGCTTCTTCCGCTCTCCATACAAGATTACAAACTCACTTCTAAAGTTTGATCATTCGGATTGCTCACGTGCTATTTCTCACTCGCAGTTGGTTCTCTCACGGTCTTCTCCTTTGCGCATACACACCTACGTCATTTCCTTCTCACGTATTTCTTGTGAATGTTGTCCTGACTTCGAACACACCTGCCACCTGTCACTTTGAGGTTAGTTTTGAGGTTGGGTTATGGAATTCCGCTCCGGTCCCGTCTGATGTCTATATTTCGATTGAACTGTTATATATTAAGCTCAGTTCCCTTCTCTCGCCGGCCTGAAACAAATATTTCCCCCGAGGGGGAGGTTTCACGGCAGAAATACGCTTTATTCCTCAACACTTCGCTGCGGCTTAACTACCGGCTTACCTACCTAGACCGGAAGTCTAAATCCAAGTAATATCTTTACCTTAAAAAAACCAAAGTAATATATTTACCTTGAAAAAATCGAAGTAATATATTTAACTTGAAAAAATCGAAGTAGTTACTTTGTACCTCGAAAAAATCCAAGTAATATCTTTACCTTAAAAAAACCAAAGTAATATATTTACCTTGAAAAAATTGAAGTAATATATTTATTACAAAAAAAGAAATGATATCTTTAAATTATGCGCCAATTAAATATACATTATATCGAAAAATAACTATTGTTCTTTTAAAAAATGTATTCCCATTAAAGTGAAAAAATTAATATAAAATGTGAAAAATTTTAGTAAAAAAAACGGCGCTGCTAAACATAATAATATACAGGGTTCACCAAAAGTATGGAAACCCCTAAATATTTCGAAAACTATACTGCCAGCGTTACCCAAGATGTACCGCGTGGAGGTTGCACGGTCGGATTTACACTAGCAGAGTTGTAAATAACAATACTTTTGTGATTGAAGTTCTTAATTACTAATTATTTTACATAATTTTAATTTAAATTGAGTTTAAGTACAAATGTTTTTTGAAATTGTAATTAAAGTCGTTCAATTACAAATAAGTACATTTTCAAATTGTAATTAAACTCGAATTTTATTACAATTAAAAAAGTTATGGCCAATCCTCTCCCCTCCTTTTGGTTCCTCCTTGGGTCTTCCTATCCTATGGGGAAAGAGGGAGTGGGAGAGGGTCAGCGCGAGGGGAGGGAGAGGGAAAAGGCGATTGGGTCATTGGAGACTCCCTATTGGACCCTCTTAGGAAGAGTCCAATGGGATCCTCCAATGGCCTAATCGCCCTCTCCCTCCCCCACGTATCCGAATCGTCAAATTAGTAAATTTACTGTTTTGAAAACTGTACGACGTTTTCAAGAAACTGGTAGTGTAAAAAGTCGCTTTAGGTTTGGCAGGCCATAATCTGCAACTAATAACGACAAACAACTTGATGTTCTGCAGACTTTTATTGAGAATCCCCATACATCTCTTAATAGAGCAGCTCAAGCTCACGACATTGCTCCCATGTCCGTACACAGAATTTAAAAAAAAAATAAATTACATCCATACAAACTGCAATACGTTCAAGAATTGCAAGACGGAGATGATGAGCGTCGTATACGCTTCTGTGCAAGAATGATGGACCTAATAGATGCCACGCCCAACTTTCCTTATCAAATTGTTTTCACAGACGAGGGAACCTTTACATTGACGGAAGAGGTTAATAATCAAAATTTTCGTCTCTGGTCAGATGAAAATCCGAATTGGGTGCGGGAAAGTCATACACAATACCCACAAAAAATAAATGTATGGTGCGGCATGATAGACGCTTATGTTGTAACGACCTGTCTTTCGGCTGTAATTTGTTCGAACAACGCGGACTAGCTCGCCGGGCCAGGTGTTCGATATAGGAGATCAGAGATAATTAACAACACGCCGATTATACAAGATCTTTAACTTAAATGCTACTTTATTACAACTAGATATATATATATATACACTTAAATCTATGGTATTACGGACGGAACAAAAGATATACATACATTTACGCGGCGAATCGGACATTTTTACCGGACTGGAACGGCGCAGATATATATACAAGATAATTCCAGCTAAGTCGGAACGGAATTACATACAGGTACGCGGCGAACCGGACATCTGGTCGGTTCGGACGGCGCGAATATATATACAATCGGTACGGTTCGGATCGTCACGGACATTTCATCGGAAATCGGCCCGGACGTTAAATCGGCAGGTACGTGTGGATCATCACGATACGGCACGCGGGATCGGAGCGGTCGCGGTAGCGACGTCTCGTTTTATCGGTACGGTACGACGCGGTCATCTATCGGATGGACCGGACGTTTAATTCCGACGCGCGGATCATCAGCGAAACGGCGCGCGGACTTTGGAGCGGTCGCGATACGCGGCTTCTCGGTTTTTACGACGTGTAGTCGGATCGGCCATTTTGGCCAGGAAAGTAACAGGATGCGTCGGTGTCGAGAGCACTCGACCGAGACGGAGAGCTCTCCATCTCGGTTTTTCTGCCTTCGCATGTACAGGACGGTTAGACGGTCCGGGAGTTCGAGCAGCGCCTGAGAGCGCTCGGTGCGACTGCTCTGGGGAATAGTGGAGCACGCTCCCAGCAATCCGGATCGGATGTTGGCCGGGAAGCGAGTCGGCGTTTTCGGCTCGGTAGCCTGGTTTTATACCCCGGCGGCGTTCAGTGGGGGTTGTAGGCGTTGCGCGCGTCGGGGTAACCCGGAGCGGGGCAAGATCGTGGGTATCGGTCCCACAGCGCTCGGCGGCGGTCGGGCTTTTCCGGCGGCCCAATAACGCAAGCTTAAAATATACGGCCGTCGGCAGATTGAAACGATGCCCCAAATGGCGTATCGTTACAATGTGATAGGGCCATTTTTTTGGAGGACAACCTCAATGCTCATAGGTACGAGAGATTACTTGTAGATGAAATAATTCCAGCAATACGAAATATTTTTCCAAATAACTTTGAGCAAATATGGTTTCAGCATGATAGAACTCCACCTCATTTTGGTGCAGGGCCACGTCGAATTTTAAATGAAGCTTTCCCGCAAAGGTGGATAGGAAGAAGGAACCGAAATGAGGGTGAGGAAAGTTGGCCACCTAGGTCACCAGATCTAACTCCTCTTGATTATTACTTTTGGGGCTATCTGAAGAGTAAGGTTTACGAAACAAAACCTCAAATTATCCAAGAATTGAGGCAGCGAATAAGGGATAAAGCAGCCTTGATATCTGATGCTGAATCAAATCGTAGAGCTATTTCTGCGTTCTATCAGATTGGCATACTGTCAAGAAGTCAATGAAAACCACTTTCAGAATTTACTCTAAAACACTCAACACAAAAAAAAATGTAAATTATGATTGTAAAATTTGTAATTTAGGAAAATGTAAATAATAATTATTCTTTTTACTTTTTTAATTGTAATAAAATTCGAGTTTAATTACAATTTCAAAATGTACCTATTTGTAATTGAACGACTTTAATTACAATTCCAAAAAACATTTGTACTTAAACTCAATTTAAATTAAAATTATGTAAAATAATTAGTAATTAAGAACTTTAATCACAAAAGTATTGTTATTTACAACTCTGCTAGTGTAAATCCGATCGTGCAACCTCCACGCGGTACATCTTGGGTAACGTTGATGCCGGCAGTATCGTAGCTTTCAAGCTCCATAACTTGAAAAATAGTTAATAAAAAAATACTTTATTATAGTGTTTTGAAAAGCTCTCGAGGTAAGCTATAAAAATATGCAATTAAAAATAGGGGTTTCCATTTAAAAATTTTAAAGTTATTTTTATTTGGCATTAACAAAGTTATTTGCAGTCACACTAATATTACTGTTTAATGCGTTACTTGAAACCCTACAACTTTTGTCTAAAACATTTTTTTCCAAAATGCGTAGTTTTCGAAATATTTAGGGGTTTCCATACTTTTGGTGAACCCTGTATATTAATAAAACAATTTTTATAAATGGAAAAAGTACTTTAAATTAATGCGTGAAAGTCTCTACATTCACATTGTAATTATTAATTTAATATTTTAACTTAGTTATTTTTATTGATTTCAAATATTTTAAAATTTGGCAGCGCCATGTTTTTTCACTAAAATTTTTCACATTTTATATTAATTTTTTTACTTTAATGGGAATACATTTTTTAAAAAAACAATAGTTATTTTTCAATATAATATATATTTAATTGGCGCATAATTTAAAGATATTATTTCTTTTTTTTTTGTAATAAATATATTACTTTGATTTTTTCAAGGTAAATATATTACTTTGGTTTTTTTAAGGTAAAGATATTACTTGGATTTTTTCGAGGTACAAAGATAACTACTTCGATTTTTTCAAGGTAAATATATTACTTTGGTTTTTTTAAGGTAAAGATATTACTTGGATTTTTTCGAGGTACAAAGATAACTACTTCAATTTTTTCAAGGTACACCACGCGTGCTTGGCGTCTTTTTTTTACCTTTTTGTAAAAGGTAATTTTTACGGATATCACCCCTTTTTGTTATAGATACATCAAACGCCATAATGTCTATCGACATCGACATTTATGTCTGATAAAATCAAATGTAAATATTTTTTGTATTATAACTTACAAGAATTATATCTGAGAGTTTGACATCCTTAAATGTGCAGTGTAGTTTGTATAAATTTATAAATCATTAAAAAAATTAAGACATAAAATATGAATATATTAGGCAAAGTCAAATTTGTCGAGAGCACATTATGCAGTGTTTGCTATAAATAAATTTTGTCGAAAGAAAAACAGATTTTATACAGAATTTGGCATGTACGATGCTATTGGCAGAATGTCATAGTAGATAATATATGTATAGTAAGGTTTGTTAACAAAATAAGGCAATTAATAATATATAATCAAGAGACACGGTAGTGTCTCGCGCCAAGTCCGCGCGGAGCGAGACCGCCGTGACCCTATTTACGCGACGCAACAAGTTGCGAGTACCCGAGATTTTTAGATCTCGATAATCAGTAAACGGATCAAGTTTGAACTAGACTTATCGTAAAGCTTGGACCAAATTTATATTAAAAAAGTATTTTTATTTTTCCGCTACGTGCCCTACGAGCGGAGATATTACGATGCAAAATCCGATCCAGAAAATTTTCATTTAATAAACGTCCACGTCGGACATATAACATATATATATAAAATCTTGTCCGTTTCACTACTTCGACTGCAGATGGCTCTTGATTTTCGATTAATCGCGTTCGCAAGAGAGATCGATCTGAGTTGCGTGACAGTAAACATAACCGTAAAACCCATACACGTCGCGAGTCCGGCTCGGCTCGGTTTCTATTCGTTCGTGGGTGGAATGTCACGAGACGGGCTTGGCGTCCGACGAGCCAAATTTCGGGGCTGTTTGGGAGTGTGTGTGTGGTGAAAAACGTTCGAGTCCGGCTCGCGAATCAAACTCGTACATGTAATAATGGGCCGCTTTAGACGTCCGCGTCGTCGAAAAATATTCCGTCCGCATTGTCGCGTCCGAACACTTTGAACGAAGTGCATGATGAGTGCTAGAATGACAGAGTTCGCGCCTTGCGGATGGCTGGTTCCTGGGATAAACACCCTGAGCGAGGAGTAGGGATAGTATACCGGTTCCGACCCATGGGGCAATGAGGGGGGGTGAGGGGCGGGGGGGTAACCGAGGGCGAGGTGGACGACGGCACAGGCGGCGTCTCATATTACAAAGGAGGGTGAGGGGTGTTGACGTGACGCGGGGGGGGGAGGGGTGCCGCGTTAGAGTCGCGTAGGGTCCGCGCGGGGGAGGGGTGCCGCGTAGGGTCCGCGCGGGGGAGGGGTGCCGCGTAGGGTCCGCGCGGGGGAGGGGTGTTGCGTAGGGTCCGCGGGGGAGAGGGGTGCCGCGTAGGGTCCGCGCGGGGGAGGGGTGTCGCGTAGGGTCCGCGCGGGGGAGGTGTACCGCGTTAGGGGTAGGGCCCGCCGCCGCCGCCGCGCCGCCGCCCGCCCGCGCCGCCCGCGCCGCCCGCGCCGCCCGCGCCGCCCGCGCCGCCCGCGCCGCCCGCGCCGCCCGCGCCGCCCGCGCCGCCCGCGTTCGCGTTCGCGTTCGCTTTTACCTTAATTTGGGGGAAGGGGGGATGCCCGTGTCCGAGCCCGACGGAGTGACGCTCGAGCAATCGTAGAATTTCCCGGAGTAATCGTCGACAGCCTAGTTCACCCCAGCCGCGTCCACCACCACCACCATGCACACATACACACACACGCACACACACACACACACACACACACAAAACAAAAACTGATGACTAAAAAAAATTTAAAAACTGTCACCGCGAACGACTTGCGTATATAACCGGCGAGCGACTGTTGCAGACTGAGGCGTAACTGCTGCAAGAAACCCGCTAGAACGCTCGCTCGATCTGTAAATACGAGACACCATAACCGAATGGCGCCGTGATTCTTTCTACGAAGAGTCAAATATCGTAGTTTAGGACGGGCATATCGGTTCATCTTTCACGCTTGTAAACAAAGCACTACAGAAGCGAGCGAGCGCCGATGTTCAGGCGAACGTTGCGTATATCGCTCGAGTGGAAAATAAAGTCGTACATCGTGACCTGAAGAAAGGCTTTATTTTTCTGTTACATATATATATTCATGCGAAGTGGATGGGAAAGGAGATATAAAATAAAACATTGTAATGTACATATACGTTATACATTTATTTATTTATTTTTATAAGTTGTATAAAAAGATTCCACTTCTTTCTCGTGTTTCGACCACCAGTTAAATATTTTAAATACGTTTTGCAACGCGCAGTTCTTCGTATGTTTTCCGCATCGCACAGTATTAGCGGCATCCATATTGTTCAAAGAGTCGATGTCTTCGTAATCAGCATCCAGAGTCTCGATGATCATTTTCTTTCTCGCAAAATTTTCGAGCAGATCCACCAGCCATTCGCGTTTCTGGATTCCCTTGACGTACACGAGAGTCGGCGGCGTTTCGTCGTCATTATCATCATCCTCTTCCATACCAAGCACGGCCGATGTAATTAGATGTTTCACCATGCTGTACGGCACGTTTCCGTCGTTCCATCGTAATCCATGATGATTTTTGATCAACCAGGTAGCGCATGATTTGTCGGAATTCATGAGGAGATTCCACGGCATGGGGCGTTCAAAGATGTAATGCGCCAGAACGGTCCCCTTTCGCAGCACCGCCACCTCCTTCACGACAAATTTCATTCCGACGAGGAAACCTTGCAGGTCCACGAACGTTGGTACGGACATAAGATTTTTCTTTGATGCGTTACTCGAGAAGAATGACACGCAAATATGCAGACGTCTCTCGACACTTTTGATTTATACCCTGCTCCCCCCTCTTTTTTATTGTATCGGAAAAAAATTTCTTCGACGTTGCCGCGAACGCTCAGACAATTTTGCGCACCACGTTGGTCAACGGGTTGTACTGAATAACGCGATCGTGTATGATGAGACAGTACGCTGAGGTATTCGGCGGTACATTCTCCATACAATCGAATTCTATTCTGACATCAACGGTGGCATTTTTGACGGATTCGTTTTGTCGAGAGCAATCGATGACCACTATTGGAGCGTATTGTAGAAAATTCGGGACATCGAGACACGGCTGGACGTGCTCGCGTCCGTAATACGCTCTACTGAAACGTGCATACATATCGTACAGAATCGCCCATCTGTTTTTACTAAAATCCAAATTCATATCATCGTACGGATAGAATTCAGAGTTTAAATAAAGTTTCACGTTGGTCAATTTGCAATGATCGAACGTTGTTATTTCTCTGGTCATAACATTCTTCCGGCCCGTCTGCAGAGCAAAGATGACGTATCGCGGTTTTTCGAGCTGAGTCGCGGTCTTGATAGCCCACGAGTGCTTGGTCGTGTTTTGCAACAGAGGATACTCGTACAGATCCCACGAACGGAAACTCATATTCAGATATCGTCCGTTTTCCAAGGCGCGCAGCATCGACAGTTTGTTGATCTCGTTCAGCAACACGTGAGGCATTCGCCATTGTATCTTGAGTACGTTGATAGCAGGATTCAACGTCGGATTTCCCACTAGGGAATTGTTATCATTGCGCGATCGTATCAAGATCAATTCATGACGCGCGTTGATCACCACGCGTTTGTAATCCTCGCAAAATCCCAGTAGCATGCTGAGCGGTACGTGAAAAGTAAAGTTTCTTCGCGTAGAAGTGATGTCAGCGTTATTGAGCATATCCCAGCCAGCGTTTTTCAGAATCGTACTCGCGCCCAAAGACAGCGACGCGTAATTCTTGAGCGTTGTTGTTATTCCTACGTTTCTGTTACGATCAATCTCCACACCGTCGAGTTCGTATCGAATCTCATCGAACAAGAATGCGACGGCATTATTCGCCAATACCACGTTATCGGGTTCACCGTCTACTCTGTTCACCGTCAATATTCCTTCGACGTAGAGAAAACTTTCGCACGGCAACGTATACAGATCCTGCTGTTGTATGGGTATTCGTATCTCATCGCTATACTCGAACGTTGTGTTGGCGTACGCGTTGTACGTGTGAGTTTCGATCTTGACGATGCGATCGTCAAAGACCGGCTCGCTTCCAATGTTAAGGATATCGGTCATGATTCCTCAGATATTTCGCACCGCGAATCCCAAAAATTGTAAGAATTTAACGTTCGACGCTGTGAGTTTCTTTCTCGTATTGTAGCGTAGCCTAACGCTGGTGATGACAATGATCGAACGATATCGTTGACCGCTACCGTAGTGTAAATAGTGTTATCTCTCGTGTGCTCCGAGTCGTTCAACACGAGCATCTCATATATGTCGCGCACACTCACGCGCGTTATCGCTGTCGCCGTCGTACGTGCAATCTGACGGTGATCTCTTCGCCTCGAAAGTCGAGCAATCGTCCGTCCTGATCCACGATGCGTACCGTTAGATCAGTAATGCTCCGTGCGATGATTGGCAGGTAAATGATCTGCGCCGGTGTTTCCGATATCTTATATCCTGGTGGCACGCTCGGAGAAAATTCGTGTATCGTGTGAACGGGTTTGCCGTTGCTGTACGCACCCGCGGTCACGTTACACTCTACGCGGATAATGTTTATATGATGATATTAATCGGTAGGTCCGATCGGTGCCATTTTCCAGGCTGCAATATACGCTTCGACGAGAATCCCAGCAGTGATCCAATATTGTTTGGTTTGCTAAAGTTTACTCTGAAAGCACAATTGATCTCACTTTTCATCGTGTTGTAATTAGCACGGAGCACTATCGGATATTTTACAGCCTCATCATCCTCGTACTCCGCGTTGTCATCATCGCCCTCGTCGCCATTCGCGCGAGCGGTCTCCTCTTGCGCGATATCTACGACCGATGTACGATTGCTGATGGAAGGAGCTACGCGTCGCGGGCGTTTCCGTGAAACAGCGCGTTTCAAAAACTCGTGTATCGCTCCTATCTCGTACGATCCCTCGGGTATCGTAATTTCCGTGTCATCCTCGTCGAAA